>JAAMXU010000320.1:0-42992 GCA_019693545.1 Chaetoceros muelleri | reverse complement strand
CAGTTACAGTACGTCTACCATCAGACTACTGTACCATCAGACCGTTGCGTTTGTTCGGAATTACCATCAACATGGGTGGAGTTATTGTGTAGTACTACACTGTACGTAGTGATACGTACGGTACACGTACATAACAAACAACGGACAACTACTAGCTAGCTAGAGAGTGTACATTATGTATATTTTACAAAAAATACCCTGTACTCATCTACGGATTACTCTTTGTATTTTCTGGATTCTGGTCTTCCTTGCCACTGTCATTGAATAACTAACTGATAAAAAGATTGATTGAAATTTGTTTGACTATATCCTTCGACAAAAGCCATGGGAGAATCAATTGCATCAGAAGTGATTGCCGCATCACTAGGTGGAGCATTCAGTGCCTCCGCACTCTATCCTCTTGAAGTACTCAAAACGAAAATGCAAGCAGATTCTAAACAGACTTGTGACAATGCTGACCAAACCGCCCCATGCAAAAATGACAATGAGGAGAGAAAAGAAGACTCTCATCATGACACTGCAGATACCAACGGTACAAGTACTGTCCAAAAGAGACTGCTGCCCGATAAGAAAAAATCCACGACCATGATTGACTACGCGCGTGACATGTATGCTCAAAATGGCCTAGTTCCGTTTTATGCTGGCATTGAAACGTCTGCCTTTCAATCCGCAGTCGAAAAGGCTTTGTATTACTTTGCCTACACGGCCATGAAAAAATTGTATTCCTTCTTTGCAGGTTCCGAGAAACACATGGGCACGACTGTGAATTTAATCTTGGGATGTTTTGCCGAATGGGCACATTTGCCCATCACACTTCCTTTGGATTGCTGGACGACGCAGATTCAGACAGGTGATAATGGTAACAAGAAGCCACTTGCAATTTTAATGAGTATGCTTTCGGAAGGGGATGGGATAAGGGGAATGTACAAGGGGATCCAGGCTTATTATGTTCTCTGTTTGAAACCTGCCATTCAGAATACGGTATTTGAGCAAATTCGACGTATCCTTTTGATTCGAAAAAAACTTTTGAATCGTAGTAAGCAAGGACAGTCGTCGTCGTATTCGTCTTTAAATGAAGACACCTTGACTGCATCGGAAGCTTTTATTCTTGGAATGGTGGCAAGGACCATTGCCACAGTTGTAGTTTTCCCATATCTTAGAGCCAAGGTGATGCTTCAAAGTCAGAAAAAGAATGACTCAGGTGGTGATGGTGCTTCTAACGTGGATCCACCCAACATTCCAGCCATGATTTTGAAAATGTATTCCAATGGAGGCTTGGGAGAATGCTTTCAGGGAATAGGACCTGAATTAACCCGAGGAGTGTTTAGTGCTGCACTCATGTTGATGTGCAAAGAAAAAATTTCGTATGTTGTTCACAAGGCACTTCAGGGCGGCAGGGCTTGACTTTTGGGATGCATACATACTATTACATCATGGTTTGTGAGTGTGTGTATTAGAAACTATCGTACCTGGTAGTGGTGGCATAGTAGCACTGCCATCTCTAGAGAGAGAGGGTATGGGTGGGTCCTGCTTGTGTAGTTGCAATAATTTATTATGACCACAACATGAATAAAAACAACACTATCCTGAAAGACCAATGAATTACAAACTACTTATTCAATGTAAACTGTAGAATTCGAGCCCTTTCCCCCGGGGTTAATCAATGACGACGCACACTGGAAGTATATAATATGTCATAATGTCCTGGACGGTACAACATTGTGATTGTAAGAGATGATTCACATCCATCCTTTCCAAAAGAATGTTTGGCCAACGTCGTTCCACCATTTAACAATTCTCTCCCATCTAAATATTCAATGTCTACTTTGACACCAAATGCTTCTGCCAGAGCAATCACACCCAACATGGTGATCTCTTTCCCCATGGGATCAATCTCTCTTTGACAAAATGTCTCAACATCCAAACATTCTGGATCATATAGAAAATGAATGAACCTTCCCGCGTCTGATTTTAAATGGGTCGATGTAATGACTCTCAAGTACCAAACACAGTAGTCACTGGTGGAATTTTCTTCATTTAACAAATTATGAATGTCTGAAAAGTCTTGATTGGCCTTGGAAGAAGATATCTTTGTGAACAAATCCATCATTTCCTCGTGAAAAGGTTCAATCGTAAAGCGATCGTATCCGTATTTCTCTACCGTGTCAATACTTGATCGAATGTAATCTTCTACTCGATTGAATACTTCGTGATCCTTTTCGGTGTATAATGTTTCACACAATGCATATAGGAAGGCCCTATAGTAGCAATTGCCATCTCCACGGATGGCTCTATAGGAAGAGTAATGTTTTGATAGATAATCGCATCCTTTTTGAAAGTTTGTCCCGTGTTCAAAGAGAGATGACAATTGAGACAATGGCAGTAATTCAGAAGTTAGAGGTTGCTTTGACTTAATTTCATCGGAGATTGATTCAACTTGAGCTTGCGTTTTGATATCTTGCTCTTGTTGAGAAAGTTCCATAGTTTGGCGTGGTTGTTTGTTTGCTATGATGTGTTTATTGTTTTTGATATTTGTTTTATATTTTTGCGTATCAACGCACAGTAGAGTATTTTCTATTTTCATTTGTCTCAATACGAAAAGTGAAAAGTAGTACCTCGCTACTACTACTCTCTAGCTAGAGGTATGTACTTTAACTGGTACTTATCTACTACTGCACCTCCACGGGGTCGTCTATGTTGTGTGTGGTATGATACCTCCAGCCCCTGCGTCATTATTTTTATCACCACGTTGTTGGTGAAGGAGCGGAAAGTCTTTTGTGTTTTGTGGTCATGTGACATACTAATGTCTTAGGGAAACTTGAAAGAGCCTATATTATGGAGTTTTTAGGACATTCCATTTGGTAATTTCATTAATTTCCATGACTTTCAAAATGACCCGTGAACGCAACCCACTTGAGAAGAATTTTTGTACCGTCTCCATCAAAAACCACTCTCTGTTCACTGACTCTTGACGGAGAGAGGGACCAGCGAACAGCGCACTAACTACCTGGTACAGTACACCTGTCAACGCACGCTAGCTCCTCACTGGGACTCACTGTATGGCAACTAAATAATTACATATCCTATATATATTCCTCCGACTTATACTCCCTCGGTGCCAATTGATTGCCAATTACTAAACGAGTAACAGTCTCTTTTGAATAGAGTGGTGATGTTTGAGAGGCTTTATCTTTGAGTTCTGTGTGATTTGTCTAGTTAGTTCACTACAGTTAGTACAGCAGTCTCCAGAAACCGTTCCATACATTTTATCTTGGAAGCGGAGAACGGAGAAATTCATTCCATCTACCGGAAGTTTATTCGTGCATTCATCATCATCGTTACAGTCATTGCCATCACCGGTCCTCCCTAACGACCAATGTTTCCATCCAAGAATACGAGTCCCCGCCGAAGTATAGGTGAAGTGTCACCTTCACCATCTTCAGATTTTGAAGATGACGCGTTGGACTACTCCAAGGTCTTTCCAGATTTTACCATTGACCAAATTCAAGAAATGAATAGTCACAGAACAAAAAGCAGGCACAAGAAGAATGGGATGACAGGGACTCTCTCCATGTTCGCAGGTACTAATGGTTCCTGTACCTCAACAGAACTTTCGACCATTTCTCTCTCTCGTCAAACGTCCCTTAGAAACTCCATCACTTTGTCCCCGTCGAGTTCGGATGAACGAGGGAATATTTGGTCCGTCTTGATAAGGCGCGGTTATGCTGTGCACTCGGATCCCAAGTCCTCTGCCTTTGACGATGCATCAATTGAAAGGACATTTGATGATATGTCTTGTTTTGAGAAAGTGAGAGCTCTTCTTGCTGGTTTGCGATATGAAGCGAGAGTTGCTGTGAGTACTCTATGCAAATACCCCTACATCATTCTCTTTTCTTTACTATTTTTTGCGAGTCTTTGTGCAGTATCCTTGTACATTGTGGAAGTTATCCATGAGCGTAACCGTGACAAACTCGCCAATGAAGCCAAATGGGAAGCTATGGAAAGTGGTAATTACTTTTCGGAAATGTTTGCCAAATCACTGATCCCTCTTCGATCACTCCAACAAGCGGTGATTCACTCCACGTACTTTCGAGATCTCCCTTACCGAATTGGGAATTATGGAGAGGTAGGGTCTGCCCCTGCTATTGTAGGTGCTAGAAGTGATGGTCTTTTGGACTACCGTGATGTGACAGGCATCTGCGATGATGAGGAACTTGCGATGAAACTTCAAGAGATTGTGGAAGGCATAAATACAAACTTCGACTATGACGGAATCATTGTGAATTATCGTCTTGCACCATACGGTGTTTTCTGTGTCATTGACCCTTTGGTGAACACAAAAGATTTTAGCGAGGAGTCGCCCATGAACAACACTTTAGATATTGGATGGGATCCTATCCATTCAACAAATGCCAGGTGGGGAAGACTCCTTCGTGACATTTACAAGGCAACCAACCACATTGATATTTTTGGGCCCATGTTTGACTTTGTGGAAAATGGTGTGGAGATGTATTGTGCACATATTGCAGTTAACATTCCTGGTTACAACTACACGATCGATGGAGAGTACTACAGTACCTGGGGTTTTGTCATGCACTATATTCATTGGTCGAATTTGAAGGAAGCGAGTGGCATCGATTATCGATTTAAGGAAAAGGGGATGCATTATCTTCTTACCAGAAGAGATGTTTCGATTGACCCAGCGACGGGTGCAGAATTGCCAAATGTAAGTCATGTTATGTTTATATCATTTTTTCGACAGAATTGTAGAATGCATGATGAATCTTCAACGCGTACGTATAAATAACATTGCTCCATATCGTGTGTAGGATGTCGTGATTGCCACAAATATTGAAGAACTGAGACAGGTGCGAACCGAGGATCCTGTAAGCGTCATGAACAGTGTCTACGATATGAAAATTTTGGCGGTCACCTTACAGACTGCAAATGGTGAATGGATTATGCGTGTTGTTCATGATCAAAATATATCAACTCAATACATTTACATTCGAATTGGAACTGTTCTATGTGTGGCCTTGGTCACGATTATGTTTTCTATGATTCTACTTGAGAGACAACTTCACAAACTACTTCTCTACAAAATCATGCCTCTTGACGCTGTCCGCAAACTGAACAGGGGCGAAACGGTTGTCGAAAGGTACAATATCGTAACAATCTTTTTTTCAGATATTGTGGGTTTTACCTCGATGGCCGGTGAGATGAGACCGATCCAAGTTATGAAAATGTTGAATGAGCTATATACCGAATTTGACAAGATTGCAGAAAAGCACGGGGTGTACAAGGTGGAAACCATAGGGTAAGTCTTCCAACGATCATTAATGCTCAGGGGAAATCTTTTACTCACTTGTTTTTATTTCAAGCGATGCTTACATGGTGGTAGGTGGCGCTCCCGAAAGAATCCCATCTCCTAAGGCTGCCCAGAGAGTTGCTCTTTTTTCTCTCGAGGTTCTAGAGTTTGTCAAATATTTTATAACTTCTGAAGGGCACAAAATACACATTCGTGCTGGTATTGCCTCTGGCCCTGTAGTGGCCGGTGTTGTTGGCAAAGCTATGCCAAGATACTGCTTTTTTGGAGATACAGTCAATCTTGCTTCAAGGATGGAGTCTAGCTCGAAGAAAATGAAGATTCAGTGCTCTGATTTTACCCGGCAACTTCTTCAAGATGCCCCCGATTTCATATTTGAGATGGAGCAACGAGAAGAAAATGGAGTCAAGGGTATTGACCTTAAAGGAAAGGGTCTAACGAATACATGGTGGATAAGAGGTGTTAGTGGATTACATTTTCAACAGCCTGTACATGGCATTACAGGAGACATTGAATCAAGACAATCTGTACCTGTCGATGTTATCATTCAAAGTATGGCATTATCAGGACAAAACTGGTCCAGAATAGGCTTGCCTGACTCTCCGTTGGTAGCAGCAACTAGTGATCAGGACGTAATGATCACACGTATATCAGCTATGCTACAACACAGACTTGAAATTGCTATGGATCAAAGAAGGCAAGGGCCAATGAACCGTTTACAAAAATCACAGCTTCGAGCGTATGTCAAAGAGATTGCGAGTATGTACAATCCAGTAGACTTTCACAACTTTGAGCATGCCGTTCATGTTACAACTTCAATGAACAAAATCATTGACACCATTGTCGAGTCGGTAGAAAACGGACAGCAGGGAAATGGATCGATTTGCAGAAATTTCTGGCAAAACAGTTTCATTCACTTCACGATTATTTTTTCGTGTCTAATACACGATGTTGAACATACTGGCAAGAGTAATAAAATTCTTGCCGCGAAGCAACACAAGATTGCAATGAAATTTTCAGGGCCATCGGCTGAACGTAATTCTATTCAAGTGGCTTTGGAACTTCTTTTTCGACCAAAATACAAAGCTGTTCGCAAAGCCATCTTTCCTAGGGTTGAAGATCGTTTCTTATTTGGCAAATGCATTTTCTGGTCAATTCTTTGTACAGATATTGCAAGCCCTGAAAACACAAACAATTGTCTTAGGCGCTTTAACATTGTGCATGCATTTAGAGAAAGTTTAGATGCCGCAATCGCGAAAGGTGCCCCTCCACAAATTCCTGATTATAATCCAGATGTTTGTCCACTATTGCCGTATCTGAAAGAAGTGGTCGCTTATCTCAAACTTACACAGAAAGAAATTAATGATCACCCTAAACAGCTGGTAATTGACCAGTGTGGAATTGAAAACTGCGTTGCCGTTGAACACTTAATGCAAGGTTCTGATGTAGCACATTTAATGCAAGACTGGGAAATTTTTTTGAAGTTTAACTATAGGCTTTACAGAGAGTTGATGGCATGCTACAAGAGTGGCCTTATGCCCGATCCGTCGGGTAATTGGGCGATAGGCCAAATTGGCTTCTTCACCCACTACGTGATACCACTGGCAGAAAGAATAGAACTGATTTGTGGAAGTAGTATATCTTCGCTAGCTTTATCACAAAATGCTAGAATTAATATGAACCGATGGCAGGAAGAAGGAGAGTTGCTTACAGGGATATTTGTTTCAGGATATCGAAACGGCGAAACAGAGGAAGACATTCTGAAGAGCTGCTTACGGAGTGAAACTAATTTGTTGTAGTTCTACATCTGGTATGTAAATAAATAAAGATATCTTGCATATTCTCGTTGTTTGGGTTTTGCTTTGCCATGTTTTGAAGGGAAATAAATTTTAGCACCAAATGAATTGTGCAATTATTTTAATTGCATTTTCTGCTAACATTTAGAGGACGACTAAGCAATTTTTAGCATATTCCACACGCAATAGGGCAATTACTTCGAACGGCATTATTTCGGCACCTACTGCTCGGATCAGTTGATGCCCAGGAGCAAGTCCTTGAGTTTTTACCCGCTTGGAAACTTCCAACTGTATCAAAACAAATACAGTTCTGTTGGCATGTAACAGGACAATTTTGTTTTGCTGCATTTCTCTGACAACGTTTTTGCGACCTATTTCCAACCCATTTACAGTGTCTTTTTCTCCCATTCATAACAAACTTGTAATCAACGTCTTGGCAAGTATTTGACGCAACCGGACTTTTAGTTGGAGCACTTGTTTGATCATTATTACTGACCCCTCCTCCACATACACAACACGCTTCATTTGCGGTTTTACCTCCAGTTCCAGCATAGTCGTCTCCATGCAAGGCGCAATTGTCCCCAGTGGCGTACCACGAACATGCAAAGCCATCAGAATCCACCCAATTACTTGGTGAGTTTGTGCATCCAGCAATCGATCCTCCACCACAGGCACAGCATGCTTCAATTGCAGTTTTCCCTCCAGTTCCAGTATAGTAATATCCGAATAGTACACATCTGTCATCAACACTGTACCAGCTACAATCAAAGCCATCTGAATCCACCCAGTTCACCGGGTCATTAGAGCAAGTATCACTCGTAGGGGTAGGAGGCGTAGGTGTTGGGGGCGTAGGTGTTGGAGGAGTAGGTGTCGGAGGTGTTGGCGTTGGAGGCGTAGGTGTCGGGGGCGTAGGCGTTGGAGGAGTAGGTGTCGGAGGTGTTGGGGTTGGAGGAGGGTTTGAGCTGCAGAATGTAGGCTTGACACTATTATTATCTCCACAGATAATGCCTTTCATCCATGTCCACTTCTCTGAAATTCTAGCATACACACCCTGTAATCATTCAGGCAAGCAAGCAAGAATAACATGTGCGTTAGCAGATTCATCACCAATCAATAACAATGTGAAACTGAAAAAGAGACATATTGTTCTCCATTGTAGTTATCAAACTGATCAACTTACGGGGTAGTTTGGATCAGCACAATTGTAACCCCAGGACACGACTCCGACAAGCACTCCATTTTCGGCATCATACAAAGGACCACCTGAATCTCCTTGGCAACTATCTTGTCCTGGATCAGCTGCGCACATCATGTTAGAAGTAATCCCACCGCCATATTTATTGTTGCAAGTGCTGGTAGTCACATACTTTACTTCGACATGTCGTAACCTTGTAGGGTAATAGCTACCTGAAGTCGACGTGTTCCCAAACCCAATGGCCCAGAGAGATTTCGCAGATCCGTAAGTTTTAGACAAGCCGGTGCTATCCATAGGAACAGGAGTGACACTGGTTGATCTTTGCAGCTTGACTAGAGCATAATCATTATCTTCTGTGTTTGAGTTATAGCTGGGATGCTTTATGATACTTGCAGCAGATATCACTTCTGATGACTGGAACAAGATTGAAACAGCATGTAAGGAAAGAGGACGATGACGAATCAGTTATTATCCTGCACAAAATTTTAATGCTGGCTATTCAATTTCCTATGATAAGGATAACTGCACTGCTAGTAACTTACCTGGTCACAATTTCCATTTGCATCTCCCGAAGAGGTGTGACAAAGAGCTCCAATCTCAAAGCCATTAAAGATGCCAACACAATGTGCAGCTGTCAGGACATACTGAGGAGCAACAAGCATACCTCCGCATCCTCCCCAAGAGTTACCTGACGTAGCTTTCGCGAACCAGGGATAAGTGCCTGCTGCTACTTCGGTTCCTCCGATGATACCTGATTCTCCAGCACCGCTGCTGACAGGACTTACTTGGTCTGTGGCGAGAGTACGATAATCACGATTGTCATCACCATCAAAGCTCCTCATGGACGATGGATTGTTGTTCACTTCTTCTTCTTCTTCTTCGGTACTGCTTATACCAGCAGCACTGCTAGTGCCAGTAGAAGGCGAGGAAGTACATTCACATTGTTTGCGGCACAATGTCAACAGTAGAAGGAGCGAAAACAAGGATACGCGTTTGGCAAGAGGCATCTTTTGTTCTTTTGAAGTCGTGAGTTATTCAGTGCAGTAGGCTAGTATCTACTCTACTACCTTTTTATGTGAATGATCGTGTGAACAAATTTACTTTATGACACCACGGCGACTTCCAGGAAATGGCTGATAAGTTTACCTCTCTAGCTAGAGACAGCGAAGGTTGTAGGAATGACCAAGAAAGAGACAGAATAAAAAAGACTTTTTATGAGTATTCTTTTTACATTCATCACTCTTTCTCTACTCTACGAAATAGATGAGGGAGAGAGAGCACTGAATTTTTACACTCTACTGTAACTCTCAAAGAAAAACAGTAGTAGAGTAGACACTACTGCATAGATGTTTCAAGAAGAGATATCACAAAAAATCACAAATAATGAATCATGGAAAGGACAGAAGGAGGCTCGAAAAGCTTTCCGCGAACATTTTGGGGCAATAGTAAGGACGAAACGCGGTGACTATTTTTCCATGGGCCACGCGGATGACTCCTCTACAAGGTCATTGGGTGTTTGTTTATAATGTACGGTACGCAGTCAAGGACCCCGTGTAAGAGCATATTTGTGACAATTTTAACCCCTTTTCAGTCGTGATATCCCTATAGGGATATCAAACGTTTCTTGGCTACCTTCTTAAGACTATATCTCTAGACATAACAGTCTTATGATTACACCATTTTAACCGTGTGTTCTTCATGATATAATGAGTCTTGTCTCAAATTTTTATTTTGATCCGTTTAGTATTTCTTTAGTTAGAGCATGCTTTCTGTGGAGGTGCTCCAAAGCTGTAAGTAGAGTTCTTTTTTCTTCCTTTGGCAGATCTTTCTACAAGAAATTCATATGGCTATTCTACGAACAAATCAGCGATTCACATAACAATCAACCGACATCACCACAAACAGTAGAATAAATCGATAGCACCAAGTAACCAACAACAACCAAACCAATCAAAGACGCCCTCGTCAATGCTCTAAGTGTAAGGGAATCGGTCATGATAAAAGAAACTGTCCTAACAGGGACATATCATTCCAATTTTCTACACCAGCAGCATCACGACGGCACAACCCCACAACACCTCCACCATTACGTATTGACTTTGAATCATGTGTGTACTGTGTGTTCGATCTTGAAACCACCGGTTTCTCGCGCAACTATCATGATATTATTGAAATCAGTGCAATTTTATTGGATAGCAATGGATTGGTGGCGGATATGGATGTAGCAATGTTTCACTCTTTGGTGAAACCACCGACACCAATCAGCCCGCTTATTACAGGTATTACCGGAATAAGCAATGATACGGTGGAAACTGCACCATCCTTTCAAGAAGTAGGGAGGGAATTTATTAAATTGTTGAAGGATAATAGTAAAATCTGCTCCTCCCAACAAAATCTTAATGAATTGGCAGTAATTGGAGATGAGTTGGGTGACAGTAGTAGTAGTGACCATGATGACGACGATGATGACAATGATGCAGGTAATAATCTCATCAAGCAAAGAGACATAATACTTGTGGCCCACAATGGAATTAGGTTTGACATTCCGTTCCTCTTCAAATCATTTGAGTTATTTGGCATTGATGTGACAGGGATATCATTCAAGGGGAAAATTGATACGATTGATCTGGTCAAGTGTGTTGTACACGGGGACCCATCCGCAAGAGTACCTGATAATTATCAACTTGGGACTCTGTACCGATATGTTACTGATTATACCTGAGTCATAGTTGTAACTGCTCTATATAAGGACTGTCCTTCTAAAACCTGAATGTTAGCAAGTTCCTGGATGGTTCTACGTGATATATACTGGAATCCTACGACAATTTTTTGGCTAGCAAAAAATTTGATATCCCTATAGGGATATCAAGGGGGTATTGAAAAGGGGTTAACCAGTTTTAAACCGTAAAACTATCTACCGTGTGCATTTTATTTAGTGTTGTTGTAGTAGGGCATCTACCTGCATCTACAGCATGTCATCTACAAGAAAATGTATCTGAAGATATCTCAGGATTTCACCCTGGGGTGAATTCTTTAAAGATGATTGATATTTTTAACTATCACAGTTACCTTGTTTTTTGTCACCTGGGGTGAAAATAGAAATTGCCCGTAATATCTTAATTTCCTTGCTTACAGGTTGTAACATAACAAGGTGCAGGGGTCCTGGTAAGTCAGTAACATGCTGGATGATAGTAAGCAAAAAAGTGTATCATTTAACATTTAACATTTGTTATTGTAATGTAAAATGCATGAGCACTTGTACTGAAACTCTTGGCATGCCATTTTATCCCCAGGGAGTTTACAATTTACGGCAGAAATTCCGCCGTAGTACTATGGTGGGAAAGTAGTATGCTGTAGTGCTTGCTGTACTACCGTAATGGACATTTCATGATCCATGATGTGTGAGGCCTGATACCACCCCTCACAAAATAAAGACCTGATAAATTCAAAAACTTGAAAAACAAACTAAAACTTTACCTTCAGAATTAATTTCAAATGATGATACATGTAATGGAAGCAAAGGAAGTATCTCAAATATGTTACAGCCATTAGTACTCTCTGCATCCACACATCAGAAACAATTTAGAGCGGCTGCTGGTGATGGTGTTACTGAGGAGAATGAATTTTATCTTGTGGCAAAGGCTTATACATGTGGGGAAGCAGCAGATGATACAAGAAGCTTTTATTCATTACTTAACCAAATCATCATCATGCAAACATTTGCAGATGAATATATATATGTCAGTACCACCATTTTGGTCAATAGGCAATTGTTCACAATGGTACTGCCATTGTGCACAATATTACTACCATTGTGCACAATGGTACCATTGTGCACAAGGGTATATGAAAATGCACAATGGTAGTACAATTGTTTACAATTCAATTCTCTTGTGAAAACCAATTTGGCCAATAGGTTATTGTGAACAATGGGATATTACAACTAACACCAATTTGAGCAATAATCAATTGTAAACAATGGTATGTACAATTGTGAACAACAGTATGTACAATTCTTGTGAACAATAACTCAGTGGAAGAAATAGTTTCATATAATATCAAAACTACTTTTGCTATGTTTACTTTTGCTACTTTTGCTATGTTTATTTAAAGTAGTATTGACTAGCACCTATCAATCAGTTAACTATGATTGGCACATTTGCGGTTTGTTTTATGGCACCTACTATTGAACTTAAGACCACTCTTGAAACATAAACATCTATTACTTTGGCATGCACCTTTACAGTCACAAAGAATCATACCCTGCGACAGGTATCTGTAAACAACTTGCACACCCAATTTGGTATACTTTTACCATTTTTTTCTTTCACACGACCACAAAGTGTTCTGCCTAATATAATAAGCCATATGTTTAATGCAATCAGTTTGTGACAAATGTATTCACTTCTTTTCTGTAATGAAGACATAACAATACATACCTTTTGGATGGTCACCTTGGTGAACTTGTAGAATGTCATCAAATACTCTGCCAGTGTGTGAAATGACCTTATACTCTTCTAATGCAGGAGGTGCAGTATCACTGTGCAACTGTTTCCTGAACACAAGACTCACATAATCACCAGTTGTAACAACAGTATATTTCTTCAACCATCTGTAGATTCCAAAGAATTTCTTCTGCTTCGCTAGCATTGTCTTGTCTTGTGTTGATAGACTCCCCTCAATTTCTCTCGAGACTAACTGCTGTATTTTATCATGGTCATCTTTGCTCAACATGCTGGTAGCTATTCACCCCTTGTGTCAACTCAGCTTCTTGGAGGAGTTTCAGAAACAATTCTCTGAGTGATGAGTGATCTGTATTTTCTGTCATGATATTGTTATATTTCCTTATCTATGATTTCTAGGTGTGTATGTGTGTTTTTGTGTTTCTGTGTTGAATTTTGGTATTTTTTATTGTGGTGACAAACATGAAAAGGTTACTGAAAAGATGTATACAGAGTTTTTACACAAATCACGTCATGTTTTTGAGTCTTGCGTAGTTCAGACAGTTGATACTTTAATTGTGAAAAATGGAATTTTACAACAATTGTTACTTATTTGGTCAATAATTTTCTAGTTTTAGTCACGTCCTATTGTTCATAATGGTAGTACCATTGTGCACAATGGTAGTACCATTGTGCACAATGGCTTATTGACCAAAATGGTAGTACTGACATATATATTGACAATCAAGAAAATGACCAATAAAGAACCATTCAATTGGATTACTAAAAATAATCAAAAACAAGTGAAACAAATGATGATGTGTAGCATTATTCAGACTGCCAGTGTAGATGAGTTACGATATACTCGTAGTAGTATGTACTTACTGGGAGCAATAGATCGGTCACGCTGTGTTGAAGACCAGGCCCTTTTGTCTGAGAATTTTGACTAACGGCTAACCCGGAATTCGCGTCATTGAACAAATTCTTCTGCACAAACATCTCTCATCTTTTCAGCATCTCTCATCTTCTGAGAAGATTACACTTTTCATAATTGCTTACTTTTACATGTTAATCTCTCTTTGGTTCCCAGAGTCTGACAGAACTAGAATCCTGGGTTGTGTCTTGTTCTGGAACTTTGTCTGTTTTGGTTCCGAGTTTGACCTGGAACCAGTTTCATTTTTCATTATTTTGTACAAAAACTAAGTTTATTATCTCAACAAAACTAAAAACTGTAGCACTCTACTTCATGTAGTTACTTAGCAGTATTACTAGTTTGTCCCTCTCTTTCTTACCTTGCGAATTGCCTTCGATTCGAATTGCTTTATCATAGCCGCCCAAGAATAGTCTCGAGATTAGCTGTTCTTCGCGCTGCCGACCTGCTCAGGTTCCATTCTCCTGCCATCTGATTTTGTCCGGCCAAACCAAATCAGTTCCGCAGTTATTTTGCTCTTGCTTCAATTCGAAGAGATCTTTTAGTGCTTTCAGAGCGCTTTGTTGATTGTTGCTTCAAGCAAATCACAAATCTACACAGTAGAGTTTGTGGAGATACTTTTAGCCGGTACTTGATCGTTATCCATGCGTATCTCAAGTAGATGCAATATTATTGATTACATGGTAAATTATGATTGATTTTTTATTGGACCCCGTCCAAAAAGCCACTGGCGCGCCACCCTCTAATGGAGGATCTAGCCCCAAATTACCACTTTCCCACAAAAATCTTGCCAAAATGTAAGACCACCATCAACCCACAACATCAAATCAGCAACCCATGGTGCTGCATTGTATTCTTGCAGTCATTCCTCTAAACTTCAGGCATCTACAAAACAATCTCCTGTTGTTAATCCATATCTACCATCAACCTTTACGACTAGTAATGGCCAATATAGAACAATAGCACCAATTAACCCACACAACACCCTGTCAACAAGAAGCACCACGTTGATGCCAGATATCAAACCACAGGAGCACAAATGAACCCATATAAAACTCCAGAATGTATTACACTCACCCCCTCACAAAAGAAGCGAATTGCAATAAAAAAAATACGGCCATTAAATGACAAGAATGTAACAGCTGGCTGGGAGACAACCAAGATTGGTAGAATTTCAAATACGATCCCTCTATGGTTACACATTATCACAGGAAGAAGATTATAAGGATTTCATGGCCATTGTGTCAAAGAAAGAAGAGGTAACATTTCACGTATTTGAGGAAAGGATTGCAGCTTTAGACAGCACCAGACTGGAGGGAGAGGAGCCTACATTAATAAGGTGGATGCCATTTTCTATTGCAATGGTGCCACTCAATGGTTGATTCCTTATAATCTCAGAATCCATCATTTATAACTTGATTAACTTTATATATATATATATTTAATTTAGGTGGCACCTACAAAGGTTGTGGACGGAGGCCAATTGTTGACTTATAAATTAATTTTGCAGATTGATTATCGACATTATCCACCAACCACACTGCATCATGAAAACAACCCATCCAAATGTCCAACCTCATTCATCCTTATGATTTGAACTTTGGGTATAGTCAAATGCAAATCTCTTGGTGCCATGGACAACCCACCCCCAAAGATATTTGACTTGTTGTACACGTCAACAGTCTCTTTGAAACTAACATCCATGACATTGATACAGCAATTCTTTTGTTCAAACGATGCTGCTTGAAGTAACGGCACATCCATTACCATGGCCAACAACATTCGCAAATACGTGGAATGAGAGACTGCCATGATGCTCCCACCATTGTTGTTGGATGATGCCACCTCTAGCATGGAATTGAGAGCTAAACTAATCCTAGTGAAAACATCCCTTGCACTTTCACCATCTTCTCCATTCCTTGCATCTACGTTCCCCACTGCCCACTGTGCAAAGGTTGCCATCATTTCAGCCTTGGCTTCATTCACAGATTGACCCTCTGCCATGACACCAAAATCCACTTCTCCTAACGTCGACAAGGTGTCCATTGTCAACAGTGCATTACTACTATTGCTACTGCCTTTGCTGTTGTAGTTTACAAAATTCATAGAGTCATTTGAAAATAGATTATTGACAATTTCTACACTTTCTTCTTCCTTCAACCCTGTATTTCCAGCAGCCACCAGGGATGCCACAGTTGCTGTTTCACGAGCTCTCTTTAGAGAAGAATGCAAGGCCACTGTTGGAAAATCTCTCAAAGATGCTGATGATGTTTGTTTCAAAGCTGAGAATGCTTCTCCCAGTCGAATAGCTTGCATTCTCCCATTGTTATTGATTGGTGGGTCCACTCTCGCCCCTTGGACAAGTCTCAATCTGTTATTTTCTGTTTGACCATGTCGACATAGATAAAATCGTGCATGATCCTTGGCTACAGGAGGAAGATTCAATAGGCAGTCAATGTTCCCGGTATTGCTGGGATTGTGACTACCTCCTCCTAGTCTGCTACTTTGAGTGGGAAATATCGTAAGAGTGCTACTGGTAGGGGAAGAAGAAGTATCTTTTGCAAAAGCTGGAAGCTTGGCATTGGATGGTAACAGTATTGTTGATGCAGCAGTGGTAGACATCACTTTCTTTAATACATTTCTCCTTGTACTTATTGTGGTTTTGGTCGTGTCACTAATGGAATTATGATCATCGTGGCCAGAGAGGAGTGGAGTATGACTACTAGTAGTACTAGTATGGTGTTCATGACTATCAATGGTCGTTTCATCGTCACTCCATGGTTCTTTCGATGCAGCTAATAATGGCGAAGATATTCCTTTCTTGCATTGCCACCAAGGCTCCTCCGAGAATTGTTGTTGATTGTTCTTGCCGTGATGGTGTTTCTCCTTCCTCCTGATGTTGTTGCTGTTTTTTGCTGGTACTAGGAAGCAGCCACTAGCAGCACGAGAATGATGAACTCCTCCTTGTAGTACTGCCGGACCCGCAATATTATTTATAATAAAACAAGAAGCTGTGACAGTATCAAGGAGAGCGATACAAGTTAGGCGTAAAATAACTATACAGAGTTGCTTTTTCTTGGGCACATTATGTTGTCTTTCTGTGGTCATCATCGAATTGCCGATTAATTACACTACCAACTTCCTTCGACTGAAGTGATGAATGATGCCCTATTGGTATCTTTCACCTGGCACGTGTACCATTGCTATGAATGATGTGTTTTAGATGTTTTTCATTATTTCTTCACATATTTATTTATCGTATCGGCAATCGGCACGCACGGTTTGTTGGCAGTCGGCAGAGTCAGCAGTTATTTTCGCAGTTTGTGAGCGCGTGGAGGAAGATGTTGAAGTGCTCCTCAACATGCAATCCTTACCTGATGCGGTTACTATCTGGTACGTGCGTAGCAAGAGGGGATCTTGTGAGTTGGATGGTTGAAGAAAAGTTGTAACTTGAGAACCGAGAACATCCACAAGCAAGAAGATAGTAATTATAATTCAATTGGACTTGCAAGCACAACCATAAACAACACACAATAATTTCAAAAAAAGAAAAAGATGAAAACGTACCTTGTATCCTCCATGTTGGCTCTTGCCACCATTGGTTCGACATCAGCCTTTGCTCCGGTCGCTACCACGTTCTCTACGAGGCAACAAAACTCGCTTACTACCCAGCACAACATGTTCAGCGGAGCAGGAGCCGCTGCTCCCAAGGAGGACGACGAAGGACAACTCAAAGAAATGGAAAAGGTAGCCAAGGCTATGGGAATGTCTCTTGAGGAGTACCAACTTGGAATCAACGCTCGTATGCGCATGGAAACTGAAATCAATGAGCTTCGAGTCACATCGGGCGACGAAAAGGTCTCCGTGGAGCGATGCGGAAATTCCCCACCGAAGCATCTTGTGATAACTGTAACCGATGAGGGAAAGGCCCTTGGAAAGGCTGCATTGGAAGAAAAGTTGATCGCAGCTCTCAAAGATGCCAGTGACAAGAGTAAGAAGGGGCGAGAGCAAGCCCAACAGAAAATGATGCAATATATTGCAGAACAAATGAAGGCCATGTAATGTAAGATGAGAGTTTAGATCTGAGATTACATCACATTTATTGGAACTCTAGTTAAAACAAATATCATGATGATACTACTTTGCTATTTATTATTCACTTTATATTATTTGTTTGTGCTTGCAGTGATAATTTATTTGAAGAAATAGGACATGGCAATATATCCAATAATCATAAGGTAGAATCCCATGGAAGAATTATTGCTCGAACCGTCCAACTTGATATCCCTCACGGCAGCATTTACTTGCGTATTGGAAGCCTGCAATCTTTCCTGTAACTCCTTAATCTTTCCAGTGGGAGTAGCACCGACCATCATGGTGGATCCTGCGACGATTCCTCCTCCACCACCGTTTCCTGCAATGCGGGATACACCTCCACCTCCCGAAATTCCATTGGCTTGGATGGATTGTACATTGATTTGAACATCTCTCAGTACCAGCAAAATATCCTTATTCTGTTCTTGCAGGGCCAACAAAAGCTGCCTGGTTTGCTTATCTAAATCTACAAACAAGTACGATCCCAACGATCTGCATCCATTCATAAATGCTGGAAAGAGACTGTGCAAGAGCCAAACTGCTTCATATTCCGTCCAAGTGGGAAAGAGAGATGACGGAAGAGGATTTGTCTGAGAGGTCATAATGGTAATTTCCAACACAAGCATGACGATCAAACCGGTAAAGGTCCATTGTCTCGCATCACCCGATTTCTTTCCAAGCGTTAATACATAAGCCATCATTCCCCATGTGACGTAAAAAATTCCAAGCTCCATAAAGAATTGAGATTCATCGAAACGTTTGTTGGAGTCTATTCCATCTTGTCCAAACTTGTTGTATACTTCACGAAATTCCATGTCCATGAGAACGTCATAGGCTCGTTTGACGGCATCGAACTCATCGGATGCTGTGGGGGAAGGGTTCTTGTCGGGGTGGAGTGAGAGAGACAATTTTTTGTAGGCACGTTTGATTTCCAGAGGATTGGAGTCTCGCGTTACGCCGAGAAGTTGGTAGTGATTTGGTCCTCTGGCTTGCATTGATATTCCTGCAAGAGATGACATAAAAAGGAACGTGTGTGAATGAGTGAGTAAGTAAGTGAGTGAGAATAAGAAAAACATGAAGGGACCGTCACTCGGAATCTAAATCACCAAGGGCAACCAAAGGAGGGAAAGTGCACCGTCATCTTGGCAAGCATCATCTTGGTACATGCACATTGTGTATATCAATCAAGCAGTGCAAACAGTACATCACCAGTGGTACTGCACTGCACTACACTAAACTCACCAGTCTTGATGGCAGCAAGAGAGGCCAAAAATCCAATTGCATATAGAATACTCTTTTTTCTTTCAAATCTACCGGGACGTAAGATCCATGCAGTGATTGGATGCACGATGAACATATAAAAGAAGAAGCCAGTAAGGCCATCAAGATCATCTCCCTTGCCAGACATGGTGAATTGCTTAGAATGTCTTTATTAAATAGTACGATTGATGATAAAATAAGTTGGGCCAGTTAGTTAGTTTGTATTCTCTATCTATTTCTATAATAAGTCAATAGATTGGTTGCTATCTATCTGTTACTGTACACTGTAATAGGGGAGGGGAGAGGAGGAGAAAGCTGTGGGGTGGTGGGTGGTGGTGCAGAAAAAAGTAAAATCTTTTGTCTCTCTCTCTCTCTCTCTCTCTCTCTCTCTCTCTCTCTCTCTCTGGGACAAGTTACACGTTGAATGTCTGGTGTGATTCCCAATCTCTGTTTTCTCCCTCTCCTCTTCTTCTTCCACTTTTCTTTCCTCGCCCTCCACCTTCCTCCGCTGTAATGTACTACGTACCCGGTACTGTATGTCGGCAGTGGATCGTTCGACATGGGTATGACAGGGTCGTAGCCGATTGGATTCTGACGCACGTGCAGGATATTGTTGTGTTCCGTGCATGTTACTACCACTTCAGTGTGCAGTACAATTCATGTGCAGGATGGAAGTTCCACAGAACACTCAACAAGACCGCAGCCCGCAGCCATCAAAGTGAAAAAGTGTCAGCCAATATACTGTAGTCCATCACTCACTCTGACGATGAACCGCTGCTAACTTAACTGTACTACTACTCTGTAACCCAGGGAGGAAAAATAAAATCCATTTCGGGTGAAATAAATCCTTAACAAACATAGATCCGTCACCCATCAAAAGCTCACGGTCCACATCGTGTATTTCTAATGACACATTCATCAAGCTTGGATATTTTTGTTTGATTCTAGAACAATACCAAATCACAAGACGAAAGAACAATTAGCAGCCAGCAAAGCTATTTATATTATTATAGCAAGAACAAAAATCACTGTCTGATCCAATTTACTAATGTTAGCGCCCCTGACAACCAATCTCTCAAGAAAGGGAGGAATCACAATGATACTCTTCCTTCTTTCCAAATATTCCACGTCGGCTCTGACCTCAGTCTCAAGGTCCATCTTAACGGTCCCTCACCTTTCTCGTCCGGCAGTTCCTTTTGCTGCCAACTACATTTATGACTCCACAAAAGTCAAACTTTTCATGTCCACCGATGCAGATATTTCGAATCTGGAAGAAAGGATCAAAGAAAAGGGTGATGAGATCCGAAGGATGAAAGCTGATGGGGTGGACAAAGCATCTTTGGCGCCACATGTGGAAGAATTGCTTGCTCTCAAGGCAAAATTGGAGCCTCCAGTGAAAGAGTTGGAGACCAAGGAGGTCAAAGCGACACAACAAAAAAATAATAAAGGAGGGAAAAAACAAAGTCCTCCACCAAAGAAGGAGGCCGATATGAGTGAGTCGGAATTGAGACAGGCTCGTCTTGCCAAGGTGGAATCCATGAGGAATGAGGGGGTGGAGCCGTATGCATATAGTTATAAACCGACTCATACGGCAAAGGAACTTCAAGATTTGTATGAGGGGAAGCTGGAAGGAGGAGAGGAAGATGAAGCTGCCAATGTTTCTGTAGCTGGCAGAATTATGGCGAAAAGAGTGTTCGGGAAACTATCGTTTTTTACTCTTCAGGATGAATCCGGAACGATTCAGTTGCAAATGGAGAAGAGGCGTTTGGGAGATGCATTCAAGGTAAGATACGATACGTGCATGGATAATGTTATAGAGTGTACACATTGCAAGCAAGGACGGCTTAATGTTGGGACCTATTGTTACATCTAACTTATCTCTCTTGTAATTTGTCCATATCAAATCACCACCGCTATAGAACTTGAAGGCATGGGTAGATGCCGGTGACATTGTTGGAGTTCGTGGAACTGTTCGTAGAACCGATAAGGGAGAGCTCAGTGTGTATGCAACAGAATGGACCATGCTAACCAAATCCGCAGCTCCACTTCCAGATAAATGGCACGGTCTCACAGATATTTCCAAACGGTACCGTAATCGTCATCTTGACTTGATTGTCAATCCAATCGTCAGAGAGACTTTCCGTAAGCGAGCTATTATAACTTCAACATTGCGTAGGGAGTTGGATGGCATGGGTTTTCTGGAAATTGAAACTCCAGTTTTGCATTCACAGCCAGGAGGGGCGGAAGCAAAGCCATTTGAGACGTATCATAATACCATGGATATGAATTTAACGCTTCGTATTGCAACCGAACTTCATCTTAAAAGACTAATAGTCGGTGGATTCCACAGAGTTTACGAAATTGGGAGAATTTTTCGTAATGAGGGAGTATCTACACGTCATAATCCTGAGTTTACCTCCATTGAACTGTATCAAGCTTATGCTGACTATGAGGATATGATGGACTTGACAGAGAAACTTGTCGTTTCCATGTGTGATGCAGTTAGTGATACAAGACAACTTCCATATGGTGAACACATTATAAGCTTGGAGCGTCCCTGGAGACGTGTCACCATGAACGATATTGTCAAGGAATATATAAAGGATATCGATTTTGAAAGTTTGGACCCAAATAGTCCAGAAGATCTTGAAAAGGCAAAGGCTGCCGCACGTGCGGCAGGTGTTCCAAAGGTTGATGAATTGACTTCAATAGGATATGTTCTTAATCAGTGTTTTGAGGAGCTTTGTGAACCTAATTTGATCCAACCAACATTTGTCATCGATTATCCCGTAGATGTAAGCCCTTTGGCAAAACCTCATCGATCAAAGCCAGGATATACTGAACGCTTTGAGCTCTTTGCGACGGGCCGAGAGCTTGCGAATTCGTTCAGTGAGTTAACTGATCCCGTAGACCAGAGAGTTCGTTTTGAAGCTCAAGCTGCCAAGAAAGCAGCAGGCGATGAGGAAGCTTGCGACGTTGACGAAGAATTCCTCTCTGCTCTTGAACAGGGCATGCCTCCCACAGGTGGACTAGGAATTGGCATTGACCGTCTTGTAATGCTCTTGACTAATTCACCTTCTATTCGAGATGTCATTGCTTTCCCTCTTTTGAAGGCGGACTCGTAATCAAATTGTAACGAATGGTTTTAATGATTGTTCTTGTTGACATGTTTCTGCAATGATATTTTATTCAGTATACCTTGGATGATTTTGTACAATAGTGGGAATCTACCTTCACCTTTCTTTAATGCAAAGGTAGACTTTAAAGATTCTATCTCTGGACCAACATCTTCTTCGCACTTTTGTGCATGCTGCCTTTCTCCTTTAAAGGTGTTGAGTGTATGAATATGTCCATTGAATGTGAGATATTCCATCACTAATTCATCGATTACTATATTTAATTTAGGAGTCTCGATACCGTTCTTCCCAGCATCATCAAGGACCTTTGAATTGAAACATTTGAATACTTCAGCACGAAGAAGCGATCGAATGCTTTCAAGTTTTCCATCGTCTTCCAATTTTTTCTTGATTGCTTCAGATAGATCTGCCATTATAAGTGTACTGCAGTATATTAATTCCGAAACACCAAAACAGATTATGATTTTTCAATTGGCATCCTGCCTGATATTGCTTGACTGAAAATTGAAATGTGTTTTAAAAATAATTCAGAAACGTGAAACATTCTGAAATGATGATAACATTACAGTAATGTTACAGACTTTGCTTTATCATTCTGGTATTGATCTATCTTCAATTTCGTATCCTTTGGATAAAGAGCATCTATTCTTCGGAACTCTCTCATATACTTGGCCTCCATAACTTGACATTTTCCAAAACTACTGTATTCCTCAATGTTCGTATCATAGAGACTCTTTGGACACTGAGATAACATTGAATTTATGATATTTGCCAAATCGTGATTAGTTCTAGCAATATCCGGGTGGTCATTTCCAAGTAAGCGCAGCTGAAGTGGTAGTAACTTATGGCACGTTGTAACAAATTTTGCCATGATGGCGTGGACATGATTGGGCCTGAGGTTCGAATGACAATGGGTGTGGCCATGTTCGAACCCTATTTGCAGAGTAAGTTCTGCAGAATTCAAATAAAGTTGATAACAACGTACCAACAGAACATGACATGGGTTTCCCAATTGTTCTTCAGCAGCTAAAATACATTCCAACGAGGCTTCACACAGTATCGATGCATGTTCAAATAAGTTTAAGATATCTTGCACTGCTTCCTGACGGAACTTTGATGACATGACGATCCATGAATTTTTTGCTTCCAATAGTTGTTCCTCGAGCTCTTTGAGAGCAGATTCAACATGATACGTCGGTGCATGGAAATCTATACTATCGATACTTGATGGGGGGTATAGTCCATGGACAGCATACATTTGTCGTAACTGCGAATCCTTGATGGAATCCTCTGATCCAATATCAAACCGATGTTGGTCCCATAAATACCTTCGCCTTGTCGCATGACTTTGCTCTCTTGGATCAAGATAGTCCAAGGTCAGAGGATGGCCTCTTTGGACAAATTTCGTTGTTCGGACTTCTGAATATCGATCTTCCATACCGGATACACCATTTGAACCATCTGGTTGGAACTTGATACAGTTTGCATCAAGATCGTGGTTGAACATGGAAAAATGAAGATATAAACCTGATCCAAAGCCGTTATATCTCATGACCAATAATATCCTGTACACATCAACTTCATCTACTTGAATTCCATAATGTTTAGCCTCAGTCAGAGTAGCCTCTATCTCTTTGGAACCTTTGAACTGCATTTCCATGAGTTTCACCATATCTGAAATTTGAATTTCTTCATCCCTACTCAGAGATGAATCCACCCTGGAAGAGTCGTTTCCTTCCTTGCGAAAAACAATGTCCACTTTCTCCTTGGTTGGATACAGCTGATGCATATCCTTCAAAAGATCCATTGCACATTCCTGTCTCAAAAGAGCCTGAATAGATACCAAACCTAACTCTTTGCCAATTTGTTCTTCTGGCCATTCAAATATTGGCTTTTCGACTAATAACAAAGTTCCAGGTTCTAAATCCTGGGTTGCAATATATCCCCTATTGCCACCAACCTCCGTCGATTCGACTATCCTCATGGGTCCCATGTAAGAAGGCTGAGAAAACGTCAAAATGACGGGTTTTGGAAGATCCTCACATTGTATTGATTTAGCATCATCTTGTCGTTTGTCAGTGTGTTGCCTTTCAGAAATCTCATTCGCCCGATTCGATATGCGTTCATTCGCCTGAAGCACTAGATGGTTTTTCCTTTCATTCAATTCGTTGAGTATAAACAGTGCTGATTCTTGATCGTGTTCTGAATCCGAATCTTCTCCAAAACATTGAAAGGGATCCTCATCGTTAGACATTATATTAGCTTGTTTATTTATTACTCGTGTATGTAATAGTATGTTAGTTGTTTGTTTGTTGTTTTCTGTAGTGTAGAGTAAAAAAGTAAAAAAGTACAAGCTCTCTCGCCAGAGTAATGGTGTGTGGCTCTAATTTACCCCATGTGTACCCCGTACTGGACATTGCACTGGACACTAGCTACACGTAGTAGACACATCATCATTCTACCTTTACCTCCTTTACGTCATGGACGCGAAGGGGTGTCGATCCTTTTCTACTAAATCTCTTGTCAGATTTCCGTTGATTAGGCTTTGTGGACGATAATACATGGTATTGTACGGGTACTGTTGTAGGGAAGTCGCACTGCATTCTCCAAGAGTGCGTCGATTTCAAGCCTCTCTCTCCCTTGCAAAAGTCAATCAATCAATCAATCAATCAATCAATTGATCGGACCATTCATTCAACCTTTTCTAGAGATTGATCTTCATTTTACTTACTTTGAATGAACTGATTGAATTTAAAGTCAATTCCTTTACCGACACTTATTTTCTAATCACCCAAGACCGCCGTCCAAAGAAAGGCCCTCCCAACGAAACGTTAACGCAACGTAACGAAGACGACGCAATTGAATCCATACAGAGACAGGTAGACACACAGACACACAGACAAAAAGCGATCCTCACTCAAAGTACATCGAGCAATGTTCAAAAACTTTCGCAAGAGGCAGAAAGAAAGAAAAGAGGGAAAAAAGAAACACGACCTTGAAGGAATCGCCGTATCAACATCCGAGCCAATGGACATGGAAGATCCCGACTCCTCGGAGCACAACGCACAGATGCGAGAGGATCAAGATATCACCGCCTCCACGACCAACGCCACGATGATGAACTTGCATTCTCGTGCTCAGCGCGGAGTGAACGTTTTTGCCCCGCCTGTTGAAATTAATACGGATTTTGTTATGCCAGTGTACCCCAAGAGCGAAGCCAGTGTTGCGTTTATCGACAATTCTCTCTCGGATAATTTCATTTTTGCTTCTCTTTCAAATGCCGAAAGACGTAATCTAATTGATGCCATGACTATGGAAAATGTACCGGCCTCTTCTATCATTATTCAACAGGGCGAAGTGGGAGATTTCTTTTACGTTGTGGAGCAAGGTCAGGTGACTTTTACCGTGGATGGTCGCTTTGTTGGGACGTGTTCTCGCGGAGGATCTTTTGGTGAACTTGCGCTTTTGTACAATTGTCCCCGTGCGGCGACCTGCATAGCCATTACGAATTGTACTTTGTGGAAGGTGGATCAAAAAACGTTCAGGTATATGCTGGCCAATAACAGCGCGAATCAGCAAAAGGGGATTCATGAAGTTCTTCGTAAGGTGCCTTTTCTTTCGGAACTTGAGGATCAAGTGCTCTCCAAGATTAATGACGTTTTGACCAGTGTGAACTTTCCCAAGGGAGAGAGAATCATAAGAAAGGGAGATGTGGGAGAGGTATTTTACATTCTGCGGGAGGGTATTGTCAAGGTGCACGATATCGGTTTTGGTGCGTCTCAATATGTTGATCAGTACTTGAAACCTGGGGATTGGTTTGGTGAACGTGCTCTTTTGACGGGTGAACCACGGATTGCGAATTGTACGGCTGAAACGTCGTGTTCAACGCTTTGTTTGAGCCGTGAAACTTTTGAAAAGACTCTGGGACCGTTGCAGGATCTAATTGATCATGCCATGAAAAAGAGGGTTTTGATGGGTGTTCCTATTTTTGCCAATTCTCATTTTCAGCCGTATGAAATGACAAGGCTTACAGACTTTGTGACGGAAGTTCAAATTCCCGAAGGAACGGTACTTGCGGAGGAGGGACGGCTAGCTAAGAAAAATCTGTACATTATCCGTTCTGGAAAGGTTGTTATTACACTTGACAATGGGATGATAAATGAGCTTGGACCTGGTGACTACTTTGGTGAGACTGCTATTCAAGAGGAGGACAATATAATTAGTCACCAAACGGTCACTGTGGAAGAGAATACTGTTTGTGGAATCTTAACTCAGGACGCAATTGAGAGTGTGATTGGGTCTGTGAAACGACTTGGAAAGCCTCTTCCTCCGGTTCCTGTCAAATTGGACCGGTCACTCAGGTTGAGAGATTTAGTGAAAGTTAGAATTTTAGGGGTTGGGACGTTTGGAAAGGTTTGGCTAGTGAATCACAAGAATACAATGAAACCCTACGCATTAAAAATGCTATCAAAAAGGGATATTATTGGGCATCACCAGGTGGAAGGTGTAATTCGTGAAAAAAATATCATGTCTTCTATTGACCATCCTTTTGTTGTTAATCTTGTGAACACCTTTCAAGATGAACAGTATCTGTATATGCTTATTGAAGTTGTGCAAGGAGGAGAGTTGTTCTCTGTCATTCATACTGAAGAAAGAGATGGAATTCCCAACACAAGTGCGCGATTCTATGCCGCCTGTATCTTGGAATCTTTGAGCCATCTTCATCATCGGAATATATGCTATCGTGATCTTAAGCCAGAAAATATACTTATTGACAGTAAAGGCTATGGAGTTCTTGTGGATTTGGGTTTTGCCAAGGTTGTCATGGATAAGACTTATACTTTATGTGGCACACCTGAATATCTGGCACCCGAGATTATTCTTTCTAAAGGACATGATAAAGGAGTTGATTTTTGGGCATTTGGCGTTCTTATTTATGAGATGCTTGTTGGTCGTTCTCCTTTCTACGCTTATGGTTCTGATCAGGTCTCTCTTTTTAAGAGGATTGTGCAAGTCAAGTATGGCTTCCCCCAAGGTTTGGTGAATGATCTGGCTCAGGATCTCATCAGCCGTCTGATTGTTCGAAGGCAGGCAAATCGGTATGGATGCCTTGCTAGAGGGGATATGGATATACGTGATCACCCTTGGTTTGCTGTGATAGACACGGAAAAACTTTTGAAACAAAATATCCCCGCACCTTGGGTACCACTCCTGAGAGACCCCTTTGATACTTCACATTTTGACTCTTACAGGCACGTGGAAAATGAACCTACTAGTGCGAAGTTCCATCTTACTTCACATCAGCAAGAGTTGTTTAGTGGATTTTAGCTTTATGTAAGAAATTATGTTTATGTGTGTTACCCCGCAGCAATGCAACATCGCAAATCTCAGAACTTGCATAGTTTAAATTTTGCCATTATTGTAAGAATTTTCTTGCTCCATCTTGATTCACTTATCTGTTGTATGTTGTATCTCAAAATCTATGGATGGATGACACACGCCGCGCATCGTTCCCTACAAGTCTAACAGGAGGTATATAAGCAATTTAAGCGGTTGACACCATTGCAACCTCCAGTCTTTATGATAGGGGTGTCACAGTTAGGGCAAGGTATGTCTATTTATGAAAAACGTCGGAGCTTTTGGGTAGAAATTCAATTCAGGAGAGCTTACCCTATAATATCTTCATTGATAGCACCGATTGTCAAATGCCTATGTGTCTTTGCATAAGTAGAACAGGACAGACCAACATGTGAATCGGACATGCATTAGATACACTGTGACCACTCATCTGTATACTCATCCCCTTTGCCAACGTAGAATTTTGATTCTCTCCCATAAGATCGAATACTCCTGAGCAGCCTGCGAATTCATAGAAGACCATGTTTTGCTCAAGAACGTACTTCTGACATTGAAATTTCACCATACCCATCAGAATAGCTAAGTGTTCCTTAATTTTTTCATCGCCTTCTTGTGAAGAATCGCAATATCTAGTAAATAAGATATGGGCGCAATCTCTCCAGCATATGAAACTGGAATGACATCCATCACCCGGGTATTAGATTCCAGCTGTGTACCAGAATACTTGTCGTGTTTGATTAGCTGCCTTCTGTATGTTTCAATCCAAGTATTGCAGACTTTATGCTGACAAGCTGGCAAACCCATAGCATTACATTCCAAGTCATCAAAACATATCACGACGGAGCTGGCTTTTCTTTTATTGGGTATATTTTTTCTGTAAAAATGGACACGACTGGTCTCGATCAGCTTTATCTAAGAACTTTCAAATATATCACTGATCATAGAACCTAGATCTATATCAAATGTAGGTTTGATCGTTTCGAAAACATTTTTCACTTCTAGCTAGACTGCACAAATGAAACTTTGATGGGCCTAGTTCTGAAAATAGAAGAGATATTGCATTTGCTTTGAATCTGGTTATCATCTCTGTCAATTAAAAAACAAGTTCTTCTCCATGTTCAACTCGCTCTCGACAAGATGATGAATCTGTTGTCCAAGAAGCCAATGGCATAACTGTACCCGATACTTATTTTTGTGCTAATCTGAACATTTGACAGTGGGAATTCCAAGCTACCTTCAAAAGACACGGACCAAATGAGCTGAAATGCAACTCCACTTGTCTTGCAAAAAAAGGGAAGAGGATTCTCGAAGGATGTCTCCACTAAGGTGTGAGAAGTGTAATAATCCAGCATCAAGGTCAGGGAATGGTCTATAAACGGTTGTTTTATCATTCTGCTGCCAACATGCTTCGGTGTAAACAACGGGGATGGCCAACAAACATAACAGTTAATCATAGTCTCCTAAGAATAATAACTACATATAGAAAACGTTATGTTGTGAATGACGGCACTTACATTTTATGATTACTTGGAACATCATCGATGTAGTACACGTTGAATGTTTGTTGAATACTACTACTGTTGTAGATTGTAGTTATAATTATGCTGTGCTCTAAAAAACATCTCTCGCTTCTACTAACTAGAGCTAGCTCTGTCATAAAGAAATGAGAATGTGTCTCAAAGGCTTCTTGGCACTTGGCACCTATCTTTGTTCAACTCTTCGTGGCTTCGTGAGAATATGAAAGAGTTTCTGTGAACAGTAAAGAATGGGCCCGATACCGAGTAGAATACTTCTCATGACCACTTTTCAATTAAATGAAGACTTTCAAGATTATTTGTCTCTCTCTCTCTCTCTAGATGGAGAGCTGAGGTAGAGATTTTTTGTCGCTCAACATGAGAGCACCGATTATGAACAATATTACAGTACTACTGCTCCTGTGAACACCAACTTAATTTTGCGGGAAAGTGTCCTCAATGGTCTCGGACAGAATTTTGAACTGTCTTCCAACAAGTTCTTGTAGTTTGTCGCTTGTCATGGAAATGTCTAGAGGAGAAGGAACGCCATTCTGTACCTGTTTGGATTTTTCAGCAGGGATGAAACATGAATCGGAAAAATTGAGATGTTTTGCAACTGCCGATGCCATGGTCATTCGAGAAACCCGTTCAGGACCACCCATGTTGTAAACCCCGCTGGTGATATCCTTCTTATTTTGAGCAGTGTTGAGAAAATGCATGAGACTATGACATACATCAAAAACATTAATGACAGATCGACATTCATCCGTATAGAATGTGGTCTCTTTTCCCTCACGTGACCTGCAAAAATGTAAAAAAGTACCATGAGAGTTTCCAAACGGACCATCTGGCCCAAGAATGATGCTTGATCTCAAACATACTGCTGGTTGTGATCGAGCCTCGTCACCAAGAAGAAGATGTTCCATTTCACATTTTGATTGAGCATACACATTGAGGGGTCCAGTTGGGGATTCTTCACAATAAGGGGCCTTGGTTCCACAATATACTTGATCGGTAGACAGAGCAATGACCGCTGTGTCGCGAAGTTGACGAAAAAAATGTCGAGGAGCATTGGCCGCATGTGCCCTGCTCGGATTCTGTTGACAAACCTGCGGAGAAGCAAGTGCCGCAAGATGAAAACAAATATCAAATGGCCCGTGTAAATGAAAGAAACTGTCGACATCATTTTGATCTGTCAGGTCGAGTTTGTGTACAATTACATTCGATCTTGTGTCTTGAATCAAGGGATGGGAAAGTACTGAATCATCAAATCCCTCGAGAGATTTATATGTTGCATAGACATCTAACTGTTCTGGTTGCTGCAAAAGACCATGCAAAACGTGTTGACCAAGATAACCGGATGCCCCTGTTAAAAGTACTTTCATTATTGATGTTGGAGTTAAGTTATATTCATTCTCTGCCGACAGCCGACAGGTTTATTTTGTTGCAGGGCTTGTACTTTTATTTTAATTAACAAGTTCACTGTACTGTATTTTGTATTTTGTATTTTTTTTGGCCTGTTTTGGCTGCTGCTACTGCCACCACGTAGGTACTGAACAGCAGTACGTGCAGCGCAACGAACATTTTTGATTTTTGAGGACCGTTAAAAATAAAAGTTACAAGCCCAACAACAACGTGTCGTCAATTGGGACTGGTACCCAGTACCAGGTACCACTACCTACCTGCTAACTACCTGGTGGTAACAGCTAGTTGGTTGCCCATCAATGAAAAGTCTCGATGTCGTAAGCATGACAGCATCACTTGACAGAGTCCTTGACTGTCATGTGTGCATGTTGCATTTGAAAAAATCATGATTTGTTCTTCCGAAAAGTTTCACATACAATATGAAAATGTAACATCTTAAAATTGAATGAATCATTTGGGAATTGACTATACGTGAAGGTAGACAACAGAATGCCCTATTACGCACTCACTATACAGTAATCAATTATTAAAAGCCAAATAGTTACAGAGTCATGGCAAAGGAATTATCCACCGAAATACATTCATGAACCAACCAAAACCCTTGTCTCGGTGGCCTCCTTTCCCTCATCATCGTCCATAAAAAATTTCGATCTTTCAACTCCCTTCCACCCTCAACCTTCTTTTGAACAACCTTGACGAGGACAGTCTTCATAGCCCCACGAGTATTTGTCCCTGGTATCTCTGGCCCAACCGATACAACTTCCCACTCGTGGCAATCAACCATGGCTTGAAACACAGGATTCTTGGCATATTGCAAAAAAGCCTCAAGACTACCCCCGTGGGCAGCACGGCAGGAATCACTTGAAAAGTTAAAACATACTTCAAGACCCGAATTGGGTCTGGGATCATCATTGTTTTGAAGAAAGTTCATGCAAGTTGTAACGACTTCTTCTGGACTCGAGTCGGGGTTTGCCGTTGGAAGTTCAATGCAGTTGGGGTTGTTAAGTCTGAGCGTAGTAGCTGCTTGGAGTTCAGGAGTGACAGTGGTAGTTCGACCTTCAGAGGAACCAAGAGGTTTTGTGTAGGGTAGAATTATTTCGTTTGTCACAAAGTCGCATTCTTCGTCATCTTCCAGTGCGTCAAAGTCAATGCCTCTGAGAGAAGTCACGGTTGTACCATAAGAAATAAAGTTGATTGGATTTGCGGCGTCATGGATATGAACGTATGGTGGTGCGTGCCTTGATAAAGACGGTGCAAATGCACATGTTGCATTTAGAGAAGTAAGGAAGATGTATGATACGAATGATAAGAAAGCTCGTATCATTTTTCATGTGTGCAATTACAAAAAACTAAACTATGGACTCTATGTATTACAGTCAGCTCGCGCCTAGATATACATGGTGGGCATATGAGATTTTTTTGAAAATGAAACAGAATTTCCGATGGGGGGAAGGGGGGATTGAATTCGAATCGACGTCATTATTACTTATTACCGTTTGTTTTTTAAATAACCTCTTAGTAACCCTTTGCAGGTTGCAGCAGCACCCTCAACAATAGCAGCATTATGAATAAAATGCAAGGACTTGTACTTGTCCAAAACATGAGGAAAATCAGATCAATCCGTTAATAAGAGATCAACTTTCCATTGTAGACGAATGTGAGTCACTTTTTCCCCTAAGTCCCTGACTTGTTGAACAAAATTGACAGAAGGCAGAATGAACCAAATACTCATCATCACCGATGTTAGGTTGGCTGCTGTTGGTACTCTAGCAAAGAAGATCAAGTAAAAAGATGACGACAAAGATGACGACGAAGAATAGCGTTCACGATGATGGTGATAATACAAACATCTTTCCCTCGCAAGATTTGATGACTGGCAAAGAAATACATCCAAATGAATCTTTGACTCAAAAGCAACAATCAATACCTGTGGGCGATAGTACTGAGGAACAACAACAACTTGAACCTGACCTTTCCGAGAAACTCAACATGCCACAAATTCAAAAGAATTCAGGGGAAGATTTTGAAGAGCAGGAAGAAGAAAAGACAAACAGTGAGGAAATGGAGGAGAAACATGAAACGGAATACCAAAATCACATCATGATGAGAGACAATGTCATTGAACAACTCTACAAAAGTGCACTAGACGGAGAAGACCTCAGACGCCTTGCAGTTGGAAAACATTTCAAGGCCGTTGATGATTTAATTAATATCCATGGGCAACATTTAGATGAAATTCAAAATGAATTCCAGCAATGCATGAACAATGTGATGGACAGATATAAAAGACTTCAAGAAGAAATGGCGACCATTTATGAATCAGATAGGTTAAAACTTTTGGAAGATATCCGTCAATTAGAAAATTCGGCAAGGCAGGAATCTACCATGGAAGAAAGAGAGAAAAAGCAAGAAATAAACGAAGTTCGAACTAAAATGGCAGATGATATGAAAAATCTTAGAAATATCTTTGATAGTCAGTTTGAGGAGCTGGATGAAAGATTTGAAACAACGAAAAATGAACACTTGCAAAAGACTGAGCTAGTGTCAGAAAGTTTGCAGAAGCAATTGCTGAAAAAGGAACAAGTATCAAAGGAGATGTCAAGTGCAAACCAGAAAATAGATACTTTGCGAAAGGCATTGAGGCGGATAAGAAGGATATCCATACAAAAATCTATGCAAAATATGGATAGATGCAATCATCTTTTGGCTAGGAAGACTCAAATCATTTCCAGATATAAAGGAACAAAGACTAAAATGGAAGAAATGTGTAAGTTGCAGCAAAATAAATTGAAGGAGTTGACATTGGCAGCACATAGGAAAAGATTGGAGTTGCACGAGGAGTTGAATAGTGCAGAACATGTATTCAAGATGGTTAAATTGGTACATAAGCTTGAAAAGCAATACGAAGGACTGACTGGTGATAAAATATCAAATAGCTGCGACGGGACGGATGTTACCACGATCATAATCAATCGATATATTCGAGTCTTGGTGAATCATAAAGAGATACAAAGTAAAGAAAAGACGTTATTGCTTGAAAACAAAGAACTCCAAAAACAGAGTGAATTATTTTAATGGGTCGTCTAGAGGGATGATGCATCACCATAGTTTTTATTTTCACAAAAAATATGACTGTCTACTCTCGAGGTAGGGCCCATGCCACTGTAAAAATAAAATCATAAGTATTCCTCCCCTTGTGAATAAGAATCTTTTAGAGTTGACTAGTGTCATTTCTTTCCTTGGGGAGTTATTGATCTGATTCGATAACCTCCAATGCAATGCTGTATGTAAATGTAAAATCATTATGCAGTAGACCGCCGGAGTTCAAGAATGAGAGCGGCTAAAGCATCTGGATGCACTCCATTTTCCAGCAGAGATATTATGCATTCTATCTCATTCCGTTTTAGTCCAGTACCGATGATTGAGGCGAGGTTCACAACCGCATCGATGGCTTGCGGTTCCTTGACCATTTCAAATAACTTCTATTGAACTTTTTATAATTGTCCTTTCGCACTCAACGGCCGTCATAGCGTACAACTAATACTACCAGTACTGTAGAGCGATCTGCTATTGTGTACTACTCCTGCCTTACTATGCTACACTGCTACTGTACTATACCACAGTACCACAGTATGCGTAATCACTGTGCGCATAGTGCACCCGTGTTACAGTTCCAACAAAGTATTTTGTATTTTGATTTCTTTAGGCAATCAGCAATCAAACTTCTTCCTTCCTGTGTCCTGTGTGTCTATCTCATCCAATTCGAAGATTCCGCAACAATACAAAATAAAGATGAATCGACCCGACATCAACGCCAAACAAATGTTCTTTGTGGGATTATTAGGGCTACCATGGCTATGGGTAGTCAACGTGATGTATCACTGGAAAGCGGTTTATGGCGGCGGAACACAGAATGATGAATCCAATGATAATGATAATAGCACTAGTGAAAACAACCAAAGGCAAGGAACGAGTGAAGAAAATACAGGAATATTAGATTTGATGAATAGCAATGATAACGAGAATGGTAAGATTCATGCACGGAAGAAGGGACCGCCTACTACCGAATTACTTGTTTTACCAACAAAAAACTCAAATGTTTCCTTTGTTTCATGAAACTGTCAAAACAAACAGAAAATAACGATACAGTCCCACCTGAGTTAATTCAATTGGAACTTTCAAAGTGGGTCAAACGGTCAACGCTTGGATCGTTTCTATACTTCACAATATTAGTGTCGTGGATTATAACTTTTCAAGTCAATCGGGATAGTTTTAGTTCCAAGTGGTTTGTCATGAGTCCAGACGAAGAATTAGTGACGGGATGGTAGTGTATGTAGCAAGTCATTCCATATCTACGTCTTCACAGTGGTTATTATCAAGGTATAGATGGACGGTTGAAAAATAGAACAAGGGGCATGTGCCATGCATCTCTTTTGATTTTGTAATTTTAAAGAGTAAGACAAAGTTTATACTACTATATATATACTTTATTGTGTACACATCCGAGTAGAAACACCTTGTATTATTGATAATTAAACATACTATGGATAAGCTACTACCGATCAGGATAGACAGTTCAATCAGTGATGTGGCCTGTCACAACAAAAGTATCAACAGCCATAAAGGGATGACTGAAGTTAGTTCAAGTTGAATTTCCCTTTTATAGAACATGCCAAATGAAGGTTAGTGCCTAAACTCTTTTCTAGTGTAGATAGCTTAGTTGTTGTTTTCCTTCTTGTAACTAATCACCGCTTCCTCTCCAACAGCGCTCTGCACAGAAACAATAATGGTGTTCTCTCCATCATTCCAGGCAGCACGGATTTCCTCTCCGAATCCCTCGGGGATGGTAGGAAGGTTGACGTCTACCTTTTGGTTTCCTGCCTCGTCCATTAGGGTAAGCTCACCATCCTCTGCAATATCAATGATTTCCCAGTCGGACTTGTTCACAATGGGTACAGTGGTACCATGAGAGGAGGGGACCATATCTTCAAGCTTCTTTCCGGTGAAAATATCAGTGGCAGTGAAGTTACACTTGGCGTGTCCGTGCTTTCCAGTCTTGGAAACAGCAATGTTGACAACCTTGCATGGACGACCCTTGATCATGATGTATCTGTGAGTGTACAAGGAAGCAATCAGAGATTGTAGAGCAGTAGTAGTGTGTGAGATACTACCATGTAGATGTCGAAAGAAAACACACGCACAAACAAACAAAGACGGACCCCCCAAACACACAAACGACAAACAAAGAACATGTCCATTGACAATGGGCCGTCCCATCCAAGGAAAAGGACAAATTGAAAATTGTGACATGACCAAGAGATCGCATCGAGTTTCTACCCGTAAATCACACCCGATGCTACTACCACGAGTACTTGCACTACACGGAACTGGCACGACGACTCGAACAATACATGCAGTAAGTACTACCACCGCGCTATGCCCACTTGTTTGCAGTTTTTATTATTTCGCATTGCCCTCTCAAAGAACGTACCCTCCCTTCTTGATCTGTCCAGCTTCCATAGGAATTGTTGAGGATGCTCCAGCATCGGCGGTCTCGATGGCGTAATCTTCGTCAGACATGTTGGAAAGATGGATAATTAGAGAAGAAAAGGTTAGATTGTGTGAATGAATACAAGAATGTATGTGGTAGAAGGTACGGTGCTGTGTGTAACAGCAGTGCAATAATCCCCCTTGGGAATTGAGATGGGTAAGTCCCTCACGTCCATTTATCACTCCTGTCTCCTGTAGGTACGGTTGCATAACACCGCGCGATTGGTGGGGGTGGGTGGGTGGTGCTTGCTATCCTAGTACGATCGGTAAATAAAGTTGTATGTGAGGTGTACGTACGGTAGGGAAGAAGGGAGGAGGGTTGTCTCAACAGCTGTTCGTAGCCACTTATCCTTGGACCACGGACAGACTGTTTGTTTGATACACGCACAAGCTCGTGGACTGTAGGTACGTCAAATGTCAAAAATAAGGCTGCTGTCAAAAATGCCTCCAAAACATGAAAAGGGGACCGACGAAGAAAATGGGGATTAAACCCCACCCCTTCTTCATCCTCGTTCGTCAACCACCATCCAGCCAGCACAGAGCACAGACTCTCTCTCTACTGTAGAGCTACCTGGGTAGTAGACTGCTGACCACCAAACAGAAAAATATAAACACAAACCACAAAAACAAACGTTTGATTCTTTTATACGATTTACATTACTGATTCAGCTAGCAGACAGAATTTGTAGACACCGTCATCAAAAAATAAAGATCCATCCGTCCATGTCCATATACGAAGAAGTGGAAATTGAGGATCTAGATTATGACCCTGTTCAAAGGGTTTACACTTATCCCTGTCCGTGCGGTGACAAGTTTCGAATCACACTGGAAGACTTATGGGATGGTGAAGATATTGCCCCCTGCCCATCGTGTACTCTTAGAATCATGATTATATACGACGAAGAAGATTTACCTCCATTGCCTCCGGATGATGAAGACACGGAGGATGAAGATAATGAAAAAGACGAGGAGGAAGGATTGAAGTATTCCGCCGAGGAAGAGGATGATAACGACAGTGAAGAGAAAAAGATGGAAGATCACTTGGTATCAAGCTTACAAAAGAATCTCACGGTTCAATGACAGTGAGAGTATATTTACGAGTGCCAAATGGAATCTAGATTTATCTGTCACTATATTTGGGTGATTTTGTATCCATATTGCCATCATACTTTTGTACACTACTCTACTCCATCAATCAATCAGGTAAGATTATAAAGTCTCAAGAATGAGTCGTTGCAATGATACAGTACTACTGTACACTACTACGTTGCATCAATAACAATGCTAGGCCAGCTAATCAAGTGCAAGAATCACCACGCATCTTGGTCCGTTCTATCCAAGCAATATTGATTTCATTTTGCATGCATTGCCTCTTCAATGTAGAATTCATCAACTATGATTGTTGTGGGCAGTGCGTCGTGCATTCTTATGGCATTGAGTAAAATACTCATGTTTTGTTGTTTGAATGTCATGTTGCAGAATGATACACATTTTTTTTTGCAGTCAACAGTGTTTGTCTGATTGGTTGATTGCGTATATAATTGATTGGCTGTCTAATCCATTTTCCAATCCTGTGTCTACAGCTATTGTCACAACTCGCAACGCAATACTCATAACAAATAGTTGGAGCAAACGAACAAAATTAGCATGTAAATTAATAATTGGGATTTAAAACCAATAGCAATAAAAATATCTCCATGCATACAATAATATATTCATGTATACAGTAATAACGCATCACTTGCACAATTCTTCAATCCTTCCCCCCATACAGACTTAATTGTTCATATTCATCTGCTTGCTTCAATTTTCGTTCTGCTTGTTGTTTTTTTCGTTCTCGTTCCACCGCGTCTCTTTCCAACATTTTATCAAACAAGGTTCTTTCATGCTCATTCATTATATAAGGCGAATATTCGTCGCCAGGAAAAGTACCTTCTTCCACCTCTTTTTTAAAATCATCCAATCCCTTGGTAATCGCATGACCTACCTGTGCAAAACTCTTACAAAACTTTGGCATGAATTCTTCATGATGCGGATGGCTCATCATTCCCAACATATCATGATACACAAGCACTTGTCCCGATGTACCATTCCCTGCTCCAATTCCAATGGTGGGGATTTCCAAGGTGTCAGTGACAGCCCTGGCTACATTGGCAGGAACGCATTCCAACACAATGGCAAAGGCACCCGCATCCTGAAGTCGAAGAGCCTGATCGACCAATTCCCTCGCTCGAGCAGCCGTCCGTCCCTGAGCACGGAAGCCACCAATGACGGAAATTGCTTGTGGTGTCAAACCAATATGACCCATGACCGCCACTGATGTTTATTTGTATGGTGGAGAGTCAGTATATATACATACATATGCATGCATGCATGTATGCATGCATGAATATTATTATTATATCTTCTACTACTACCGGTACTCACCTCCTCCATCCACCAAGTGCTTGATAGCCTCGGCTCGTCGGTCACTCCCACCCTCCAATTTCACAGCATCCACACCACCCTCCTTCACCATACGATAGGCATTTCTCAATGCAATATCTACCTCATTGTATTCATACGTACCAAATGGCATATCACCCACTAACAAAGGTCTTTTAGGATTCTCATCATGACTTCGATTCATACTAGCTTGCACGCCTCTGTAGACTGCCTGACAATGGTGTATCATTTGATCCAGTGTTATGGGTTGTGTGGTATCATACCCCAACTCCACCATGGCTGCAGAATCCCCAACGAGTATCATGTCAATATTGGCTCTTTGTACGTGCATCGCCGATGGGAAATCATAGGCTGTTACCATGGTTATTTTCCGTCCTCTACGTTTTTGTGAGGTCAAGGAAAGAGTTGTGACGGTGCGAAGAAACTTTGATGGAATGGGATATGTTGGAATGTGTATAGTAGCCGGGTGATGGACGAGACATGGATGAAACATACTTGTCCACCTTGAGTTCCTCCTTGCAAAAGTTGGTATTTTACTCCAGAGTCTTCGTGAAACCATTGTAATATATTACAGTATTACTCTAGCTACAGTAGATATGTATTTGGAGGATGAATGATTAGTAGAAGAAGCTATACAAGTATTAGTTTTAGTAAATGTATGTATGCATGTATGTATGGATGGAGAGTTTGATTACCAACAGGTAGGTGGTAGGTTACCTGTTGGATGATTCTTCTTCATAAAATAATAATCTTGACAAGATATTATATAATATTACATGATGAGAGAGGAACGACAGATAAAGATCGAGAGATGGCGCGCGATCCCTCACTTTTCTGATTACTACAGTACACAGTACATACAGTACCCACCAGTATAAGCGCAACCGGGGTTATTTCTGGCTTCTTCTTGTTCGGTCACCATCAAGCAAGTGCAGGTGCCAAACATGATATAAAGAGATATAAAGTACTCTGTCCTTTGATACGATAGACCATTCATAATTTTTTAAAATGGATGCTCAAATCGATTCAATACAAGAACCAAAATCAAACCAACTTGTCATACCCAAGGAATTAAAAAATCTTGTTTCAGGAGGCATAGCAGGAATGGTTGCCAAAACATTCGTAGCACCCATTGATAGAATAAAGATATTGTATCAAGTCACATCCGCTCCGTTCCGATTACGCGACGTTCCTCGCGTCGCGCTCAAAATTGTCCAAGAAGAGGGAGCATCGGCTCTATGGAAGGGCAATACTGCCACTATGATACGAGTGTTTCCTTATGCTGGGATACAATTCATGGTGTTTAATACTGTCAAGTCCTTTTTTGTGGATCGAAACGAGGAGAAACATGCAAATAGTAGTAGTAGGGGTAGTAGCAGCAGCAGTAGTAATAGTGGTACAGAAAGTAAGAACGTTGTGATTCAGAGACGAAGTACCATTGAAAAGGATCGAAAATTTGGAATGTCCACGGTAGAGAGTCTAATTGCTGGGTCTACTGCAGGAGTGGTATCCGTTCTGTGTACATATCCATTGGATTTGACTCGAGCGCAATTGGCAGTTCTCAAGAAGCAAAAGAAGCGACGAGATGGATTTGTAAAGGTGCTTTTGAGTAATTATACAAGTGGTGGTGCAAGGGGATTGTTTACAGGTATAACGCCTACTTTAATGGGAATGCTTCCTTATGCAGGTGTGGCATTTTCTATTAATGAACAAGCCAAACGACAGGTCCGTGTTTGTTTATGTATGTGTCTGTGGTTGTGTGTTGTGATATTGTGTGTTTGTTTTCATAATGGTTGTATTCTCATGCTAGTCGTAACTCATCGATCTATCTTGATTCAATCATTCATTGATCATCAATCAATGTCCAAACACAAACAGATTTATAGAATAAATCACAGAGACCCCAATGTGGTGGAAAAAATGATTTGTGGTGGAATATCGGGTCTTTTTGCACAATCCTTGACGTATCCGTTTGAGGTGACAAGACGAAGAATGCAAACACTCAAAGTACTTCGTCATGCAAATAATAATGAGACGGCCATTAATGTTGTGAGCAAAAGTGGAAGTGTTGTGGAGAAACACATTGCTAGTACTACTACTACTACTACTACTACTACTACTACTAGCACGCGGGAGATGACGAAATCCCCGTCCATGCAACGAATCATGAAAGAGGTGTTCCAGGAACAAGGAACTCATGGATTTTTCAAAGGTTTGAGTATGAATTGGCTCAAGGGACCTGTCAGTTTTGCAATTAGTTTTACAACTTTTGATTTGATAAAGGAATTCATTGATGCCGAAGAAGTGCGATGGAATGAGAAAAATTAAGTAATTGTAAAAGACTCTCTTCAATGTTTTTGTTTCTTTTTAGAATAGACTGTGGTAGTGCATCGATTGATTCATCTTCGACCATTACTACCACCTCTAGTTGTAGTAGAAGAAGAAGCTTTTTCTTGCTGTGCCATTCTCTGTGCATTCTTCTTGTACATTATAATTTCTTTCCTCTTTGCTTCATCGGGTCTAATCTTTGCACCATTGTGTCTACTAAGACTTCCCTTGTTTTTCCTGCTGTAAAATTCCATGGCATCGGTATCACCCAAAACTTCATCTTCGTGAATCACATTCTCTGCAAAACCGCCACCTCCACCACCGCCACCAAAACCATCATCCTCGGCATCTTCATGTATTACAAGCGACCTCAAATCACCCGTGCTTTTCGCACATCTCTTGATGGTATTTACTACAAGTTTTGGCCTGTTACCTTTTCTACGTCGCATGGCCAAATCACGCATTTTTTCTTGATGTTGATTAGCTAACTCTTTCTTTTTCTTTTCCTCCTCCTGATGTGCCTCTGCGTTGAGCATTATAATATCCTTGAAACTAGGCACTTTCTTCATGGAGGATGACGACTTGTTGGTGGCCCTATGAGAAAGGAGAACAGTGTCATCAACGAAAGGCAAAGATTGCGCATCTACACTTTCGGTGCTGCAATCGAGGACATAAGAGTCATCATCATCATCATCATCATCATCATCGCCATCTAAATTGGAGAATTCAGGCGTGGAGGCACATCGATGTAACGATTTCTTCTTCTTGTTGTTGTTGTTGTTGTTGTTGTTGAGAACGGCTTCTTGATTGATTTTGAGAGAGACTTCACCCCCTTCATGTTCCATGTAATCGGGTTTACTGGGGGATAAGTTCTCCCATTCCTCTATTGATTCAGTGCTCTTATCCTCCTCGTTTACCTCGGATTCTATGTGATTATTAGGAAGGTTGTGACTGCTTGATAGTTGTGGCCAGAGCTGTTCGTTGTTGGACGGGAGTAAACGGGCTTCTCCTTCTTGGGATACAGGATTGGTTGCATCACTGGTGCTATTTTCTGTCATCATTTTGTGTCACTGCTTGGTATTTATTTTTAGAATTGTATTATTATTATTATACTTGAGTTTTAAACATGTGTAGGTTTATACACGTGTTCATGTTGGTTGGTTGGTTGGTTGGTTGTTTTGATGTTTCGGATGCTTCCTAACTCAAGAGTGGTATGAAAATATATTGTGTGTATTGAATGAGAAGGCGAAGAAGCATGACGCAAAAAAACATGGGACAAGATCAAGATGTCACACGCAAAAGTGCCAACCGTGTGTATTACCGTAGTAGGTACGTACGTGTATTAGTTTTACCACACTAGCCTACAGTGTGTATGTCAACAAACAACCACCACCAATGGATTTTTCAGAGGGCGCATTGATTGAAAAAACATATCGGTAAAAGTTACTGGTAAGTTACAGCACCCCCTCCCCAACCAGACAAGGGAATAAAAAAGAAGAAAAAGAACTTCTGCTGGATCTGGGCAAAAAACCTACACAGTACACTCTCTCTGTGTAAAAATAGATGAGATACTGACGACAGACGATGCGCTCTGTGAAAAGTATATCGAATTTGCCGTGTGCCGTCTCAATGATGTAAATACTGTATAATTCATCATTGTATTATTACTTACTTACTTTATCTTCTAAAATATATTAGTACTCCCTATCGATATAATCATCTGTCCCAGTTACATATATTTCATCAGATAACCTTGGAATTGAATAAAATCGAGAACAGCAACTTCTGAAGAAGAGAAATCAATACCTGCAAGCCGTACTGTAAATGATGAATGCGGCCAAACAACAACAACGACAAAGAAGAAGAAGTGAACAGGCCGATTCCTCCTCCAAGAAGGAGACGGGAACCAAGCATTCTCATGAAACAAACCAATTGCCCAGTATATTAACTGTCAAAACACATCAAGAAAGCATCGCCATGCAATATGCCAAGAACAAGAATACGAATTTGAAAAGAAGAGTTCCGAATGCAGGAGGATTGGGGAATAAAATGGATACATCGGTTCAGGATGCTACGACTATAAAATCCAGTCCAAAACGGAAATCGGAGTCATTTGTAAAGTACAATTCTGTTACAATTCGAGAATATTCAATCATCCCTGGTGATAACCCATCTGTTTCCAAAGGTGTG
>JAAMXU010000318.1:0-19081 GCA_019693545.1 Chaetoceros muelleri | reverse complement strand
GAGAGGTGCAGCCATTAATCATAGGTTAATCCGAATTTACGTAGCCGTATCACTGGTCCTTCTGTTACTCCTTCATTCGCCCCCCACGATCCGAGAAGTTAGAAAACAACAGGTTATTGTCACAATTGATCTCTGATGTCTATCAATCCGGGGGATGTAAATAAATGATTGGTGCTCGGCAGGTCTCCAGCAGGTCCTTGGTCCTCAAGGCCAATGCTCAAGCAAAAATAAAATGCATCTATTCCTAAAATCAATCAATCAATCAATCAATCAATCAATCCTAAACCAATTAGTCAATGAATGAATGAGTCAATGAAATCTATAAAGTAATAATGTCCTCATTATTGAATCTGGTGGATGTCCTTGTAACAGAAAAGAAACATGCAAAAACAGTCAAGGTCGTACTGGAGCAGCACAATTTGTTGAACAAATCGTTTCGTTTGTCCCAATTGGACCGAGACTCATTTTCTGACTTTGTTCCAGTTGCTATTGTTGTTGGAGATGTTGGGATACAAGAATCGATGTTATGGGAGTTGCCTTCACTGTACATTGCTATTCCAGTACATTGTCAATGCATCCATCAAATTCTGATGATGATGAAGAATAAGAATGTTCAAGAAGAGAGGAGGGGTCAAACATTCGTATCGTCATTATCAGTATCGGCATCGGCATCTTCTTCTCCTTCAGTAGGATCTTCTTCATTACGTTCGTCTTCGTCGTCTTTGGAAAGCACTATAGTGCCTTTTATATTGGGCTGTGCAAAACAAAGGTGCTCTTTCAGTTCATCTGCATTGGGCAACACACCTGGCCATAGACAATTTATCACATCTTCCTCCTCCTCCTTTGAGACAGGAAAACAAGATATGAATTTAAAGTGTTGTCATAGACGTGATCATCAAATTGTGAAACATGTTCTTTTTCGGTCTTTGCTTCAATATCAAGATAATCTTTTAATTACTGATAAGGAGAGGCTATGGACATTGATTGAAGCACTGCCAACAAATGGGACGATTCCACAGAGGTTGGAAGTTATGGGTGATGATCGTACACTGGTCATTCCTAATTGTGCCTTGAATGCATTGGTGGATGAATGTTTTCGTGATTTTATGGAACAAATTTGGAAGAATCGGGACCCATCAGACACTATAGATGATGATGATGAGGATGATGATGGTGGTGATTGGAAAAGGACACTTTGGAAAATGTTGGCGGAGGCTTTTCGTAGTCGTCGTGTTGTGAGACGTGGTGCAATACATCCAGATTCCAAAGTGCGTGAAAGTGGACATGTTATATTGTGGATGGATCCAGAGTTTGAAAGAACATGGATGTCACAATACGGTGAGTTGTCTGATTATGCAAGAGGGTGGATCACAATTACAGAGCAAGGTATTCGACAATCTTTTGATTTGACAAAAGTCATGTTTAGCCGAGGGAATGTGAGCGAAAAAATACGATTTGGAAAATTGGTGCAAGAAGGGGATCTAGTACTAGATCTCTACAGTGGAATAGGGTATTACACACTTCCAGCCTTGGTGCATGGAAAGGCGAGACATGTGTATGCTTGTGAATGGAATCCACATGCTATATCCTTTTTACGGTACAATTTAGAGCAGAATGGGGTATCTAGTAGAGCAACTGTAATTGAAGGTGATTGTAGAGTCCGTTTGAGAGAGGAAAGACTTATTGACCTTGATTTTGACAGAGTTTCACTAGGTTTATTACCAAGCAGTGAAGGTGGGTGGAAAGTTGCAATTGAAGCTCTGAGAAAAGATCCTGGGGGATGGCTTCATATTCATGGCAATGTGTTGGTGCAAGAGCGTGATATTTGGGTCATGTGGGTTTGTAGGCGTTTATCCGATATATACCATGAATTGTACGGTCGTGATTCCAAGGATGTTTGGGTGCTGTGCAATAGGATCGAAAGGGTCAAGTCGTTTGCTCCAAAGGTTGATCACTTGGTTGCCGATGTATTTGTTGGTACACAAATACCCAAGGGTATGAGTTTTGAGACAAGTGGATGCAAAGTTGGTGTAGTCGGCAAAGAGGGCACTTTTATTCAGGTTCATGGTGAGGTGCAAACACCATCCTGTACACAAATACCCAAGGGTATGAGTTTTGAGACAAGTGGATGCAAAGTTGGTGTAGTCGGCAAAGAGGGTACTTTTATTCAGGTTCATGGTGAGGTGCAAACACCTTCCTGTGCACTTGGTCATGGAGTTCTTCACCATGAATGGATGATGTAAGAAACTTCCGTTACAATTTCATCGTTGCAACTGAACAGAGCTTCGAAGTTTCCTATGAAGCTCAAGACATAGTCCACTTGAAGGGTAGCGATCATTTTTCACCTTGCTGCATATCTGCTGCAAGATTTTAACAGTTCTTTTCAGTTCTCGATCAGATAGAATGTGATGTACCAAAAAATCATCCGTATTCTCGTTATTGACATCGGCAGTATCCCGACAGATCAATATTCGTTTCAAATAAGCTTGTAGAAGCAGCATATATGCTCTTGATGTTGTTTCGGAAGCACTGCTTACAATATCAACGATATCAAAGGGATCATCTTTATTTTCGGTCTTTGACTGGACTGATAGTATAAAATTTCCATCGAACCCTGGAAGTTTCCCATTGTATAGTAAATTATCCTTTAAAACCATTCTAGGAATTGCGATTGATCCGTAGCTGTACTTTTGACCTTCAATTTTGTTTGTTTGTTGCTTTGTATGTTCTAAATCAAAAATAACTTCCCTTTCCTTCTCAGACACACTTATTTCCAAGGTATTCTCAGATAGTTTCAGTACCGATATCATATCATTGTCTTGAGGCTGATGATTTATTGAAATTTCTTCGAGGACATTGGACGATAGTGCTAACCTAGATTCAATCTGAATAGCAACGCCAAATCGTCCAAGGGTTATGTCAGGACAAAGAAAGGTCATACCTGAACGTTTCTGTGAGCTACAGTAAGACTGCTCGTCGAGTGTCAAACATTTGCTCTTGAATGACATGTAGTTACATCTCTTGGAATTCTGATCGCTCCATGGATTCACCAAGTACTTATTGGCAAAAGCGCTATTACACAGTGCATCGCCTCCATGAAATACGGGAAGCAATTTCGAGCGTGCGGGAAGATTACTTTTTCGCGTTCCTAATACTTTACAACATTGTTGCGGTGTCGTAAGAGAAGCAGATGATGGAACCGATTGGAAGAAATGGACTGTTTGAGTTTGAGGTATGGATGATGATGATGATGATGTGCCGGAAGGGAAGCCAATCTCAGGTGTAATCTCCTCAGCAATATTCTTCAAGTCGTTTGGGTCACACATTTCAACCAAGGGTGACAATGCATCAAACATGACCCGAGTGGTAGCAAGTCCTTGTGAGTAATGATTCGCAGGAATGCGATTCATCTCATTTGTACCCGTTGCAGCAAGCCGTTGAAACATGGAATCCAACAAGGACCCCTCCGAACACCGATTCGTTCTTTCGTTCTCAAAATCCGTCGTAGCGAAATCTTGTCCAATGTATGCTCCATGGAACAAATGAAAACTATTTCGATTGGTGAGACATGCCATGAGGAAGATTGGTGAATCACAAAGGATTGAGGAGATGGCACAACAAGCCATCTTCCTCATATCGTTCCTCAAGGGCAACTTCAAAGGACAATGTATCTTTTTCTGTTTCATTCCCATCCCCTTGTTGGTGATTGCATCCTTGCCCATGAGATAGGTAGACCCGTCACTGGCTAAGGCTATGATTGAGTGATGCATATGATTACCAAGGAATGGAAAAGCAGCTTCAATGTAGGAAGCATGTAACATTTGATACGGCTCGAATACTTGAAATCTATACGCTGGATCGACAACATTTTTCTCAATCATAATCATATATCCCCGTGAATCAACACATACTAGATCAAAACGAGTCAAAGGGTAACTCGACCCTTTTTCTAGTACGAGACAAAACGATGTTATGGGAAACTTGGGATGCTTGGGATTATAAACTTTGACAGCACGGCTCACTGACTTTTTCTCCTTTTCATTGCCATGCGTATTTTCTGTGAAGACAAATGCAGCATATATACTACCATCTGCTAATCCAATCATGGCCACCGATATATCGTGGCTGTCCCATAGTGGTTCTTCTGCATATGAATCGTCCTCGGCATTGCTTCTCCATATATGCCGAATGCCACTCCAAGTTCTAGCAATCAATTCATTTCTACCAAGTATCTTGACTGCTGTAATTGCATAATGACTATTTTCCAATCCACTGATTTCCACATATTTCATGGGAAGATGATGATCTCCATCTCCGGGCACCATTATCATGAGTGGTGGGGACAAGGATGATGTTCCACAAACAAGCATACACAAATACTTTGTCGTGACATATTCGTCTCTTGATTGTGAATTACTGCAATGATGATCCACATTCACCTGATTTCTGCCAGTCGGTATTGCACTGATAAAGTCCATCCCAATAAACCGTGGGTTGCTATCCCCACTACCAGTACTGGCACTGCAAGTCGCACTACTACTAGTGGAAGTACCAATTAGACTAGTAGCAGTACTACTAGTCTTACACTCCACAAATGATAATGATAGGATACCATCATCATCACCATCGTCATCACTTCTTTGCAATAATACATTGTCGATTCTGTACATTCTACCATGTCGAGATATTGCAATCAACATTGGAAACCCACTCGGAGAATATTGCAGAGAAAAAGTCTGTATGACAGATGGGAATGGCACTCGTAAATTCCGGACCAACATGAAATGTGGTTTTTGATCCGAGAACAGACAAACTTGGTATATCAAAATGACAAACATATTTTGACTCGACGCCAATGCAACAATTACAGTACCAGTATTTGAATCATAGTTTTGTCCTTGTGAAGATTCCGCAAATTTAGGAACGCCATCCGGTCCTTTCGGATAATAAAGGATATCAATGCCTCCTGTTTGTTCCTGACATAGGTTACGAATCAGTGATAGCGACCTGAACATGACTGACTGGCTTTCTTAGAGTTGAGTTGAGTTGAACCTAACTTTCATACATCTAACTGGTGACCACTAACTTTATTTGAAGACACATGTATAAATATAAATAAGAAATAAATTGGAAATTGGAAATTGACAGGAGACAAGAGTGTCCAATGTCATGTCTCATGTCCGCGGGTACAGTGAGTGTACAGCATTGTCTTTCGTCGTTGGTACAACAGGTTACAAGTAGTTTTTCTGGATGGTAGTCGCTGACGATGATGCGTACCAGGTACAGTAGTGTACAGTAGTCTATGTCTGTGTGTAATAATGCGACGACGATACACTAAACTGTAATGACTCTTTTATGACAGAAAACATTGAAGGGCAAACCAGAACAGCAAACAGGCAGCAACAAGACACAAAGAGAGAACGAAACCAAACAGCCAACCAAACAAACAATCTACAAACATAATGATGAATTTCTATTCGGCTTGGTTTTGCCCATATGCTCAAAGGGCGTGGTTAACGCTTGAGCATCATAAGATTCCTTTTGAATACGTCGAATCTCTTACAGTGAAGGACGACCAAAAGGAAGGTGACCACGGTTATCAGAAAAACCCTCGTTTGCTCGAACTCAACCCAAAGGGCCTTGTTCCAACCTTGGAATTCCCACCGCAATATAATTTCCCCAAAAGCGTTCAACTGGAAAAGTTGAAACAGGTTGGAAACTCTTTGGTCTTGTCTGAATCTATCGATTGCATAGAATTTTTGAATGACGTGGCTAGATCTGCTACTGCCGGAGGCGAAGAACAAAAGTCTCCCAAAACAGCAGGAGACGACGACGATGATATTCCATCTAATCTCATACCTGATCCTTCTTTTGTTACGATTGCTCATGAATTCAATCAAAGTATTTGCTCTACTTTTTACAAAGTCTTGATGAAGCCTACTCGCGAGGAACAGAAGGAAGCCTTTGACTTGTTTTTACTTGGCATTGCAAAATTTCTACAAGATGTAAAACAGGACGGATTCTACAAATCAGCACATCCCACCATTGTGGACTTTACTGTGATTCCATGGATATTGCGATTGCCACTTTTGCAGCACTTCCGGCCAATGTTTGAAATGCATGATATTCTCAGCGAGGAAACATCCTTGCAGCTTGATGCTTACATGAAACGAATCAAAGAATTGCATGCTGTACAAAAGACATTGTGGGAAAGTGAAGATGCGCTGTTTGCGGTGTATAAAAGATATGCCGATGGGACGGCAACAAGTCAAGTGGGTCAAGCTGTACGAAGTGGGAAAAATGCACATGATGTTTGATGAACATTTTGGTTCAATTTTTGGAACAATAAGCAAATGGGGATGACGATGTACCAAGTGAAGAACCGTCGAGTGGTCCAGGTTGCATTGATTGGAGATGATAGTGTGATCCCAGAGGAACAACAGAGAAGGAAATCAAGAAGCCAAGAGAGAGAGAGAGAGAGAGAGGAGTGCAAGATTGATTTTAGTTTTTAGAGTAAGTAAGTAAGTTCATTTGATTAAAACCACTCTGGAGTTTGTGAAGGCAAGAAGAGACTTGCTAGCTACTGTAGAGAGGCAAGAGTTTGTTGTGATCAGTACCAGGTACCCGGTACTACTACTACGACGACGGATCAGCGTAGTACTGTAGTGCACGTGACACGCACACTTCATTATGTTACACTGTGTGCCCGTACAGTAGCAAAGGACGACAACTCATACAAGCAAGCATTGGACGACATCGGACACATTTCAGTTGCACACACAAGACACGACACACACATTAGCATCATCATCACAATACGATTGCACAGCTAGTTAGTTTGGGCGTCTTTTGATATAACACAAAGAAATGAGTGAATTAAATTACACATCTGAAAAACTGCTGTCACTCGTTCAACTTATCAACTCTTATGGTGCCGAAACGTGGAATCTTCGTGCTGTGACTGCAACCGTAAGTGCCCACAGTTTCTTGACGTTACAGCACCCGTACCAAAATGATTCTTTTTATACATTAAGAATCTTCCTTTCTACCATGAAACAAAATGCTGCATTTATTTTCTCTCATGCCTACTTGTTTTTGGAATGCATTTTCTGTAGAGCGCCGTATTCTTTCTTGGAATGAGGGCGACGATTGGTCACAAATACAATATCGATTGGGATGCTTTTGCTCATGCAATCTTGTCGGGTTTTGGAAGTGCTGTTTGTATTTATTTGAATTATTATGCTGCAGTTCATATGACAGGTGTGACAGGTTAGTTAGTGTAAATGTGTCCACTGTATAGTGTCTGCGGATTTCTTGCATCTTTTATTCACAGATAACAAAACAATGATCATCAAATTTAAAAATGAATGCATGCAATCATATTATCTCTTTTTGGTGACTTTCTAAAATTCCTCTCATCCTTATTTTCCAAGAACCACTGGGCTCAATGAGCTGCAATGGGGCACTGACAAGTCTTCATAGGATCATACCAGCCATTACACAAGGTACGTTTTTCCAATACACTATATGTTTACAGTCTTTGAATGGTTTGTCAAAAGACACGCTTTATAACATGTCCTCCTACCAAATGTATTTACTTTTAGGTTACGCTGTCTGCGACATTATCAATGGTTTCCGGCTTGGACCTGCATTTCTTGCCCATGGCATTGCAACTTTTACCGTCTCGGCTATATTTTGTGAACTTGGAGCGAGTCACATCTTGACTCCGATGCTTGTCATGGAAATATCCACCATTGTATTGGCAATATTAAGAGCTGAATTTTTTAGCCCCAAAATACAGCTCATCACTCAGGCGACGTTTGCATTTCTATTCTTTTTTTGTAGAATCGTCGTATCTCCTGTAGTGTATTATGACATTGTTCGCGCTATGAATCAAAAATTTGGCGACTGCTTCCCGTCTTATTTGTACTACGTGACACTGATTTTTGGAATGTTTTTTCATTTTTTAAATGGATTTTGTAAGTACATGATATGAATGTTATTTGGACAGCGGTCGTGATGAATTTAGTCTCTCACACAAAGAGGATTTTTTATTTCGCAATAAAACAGGGTTTTACAAGTTGATATTAAAAATCAAGCGAAAGCTTTCTGGACAAGAATCAATGGATGTCAGTGAAAAGTTAGATTGATTAAATTGAGTGCATGGCACAGTGTGCGCCAGCCGCCAGCCGGTCCATTTCATGTGTATCATGATTCTCTTGAACAACCAGACTTGGTATTACTTCTACTACTACAGCACTGCAGGAAGAAAGTAAGAAACAATGAGCCAAGAATAATGCCTTATTGTGTACGAATCTATAATTGATGGAACTTGATACTTTACGCCAAGAGTAATTTTCAATAATATATCTAGACTTAGACGAGACAGTTACGATTCTACTATTCTACTACTGCTTTCTAATAAGTATTTCTGGTACACCACTTGCGTCTCTTACGATCAAGATGTCTTCATCGAGATAAACAATGTAAAGATCGCGACTGTACTGAACGACTTCTGGTAAATCGATAGCCTGACCCAAAACAGATGCTGACTCATAAGTCTCAGATAGTCTTACGGAGGAGTTGGATTCAAGTCTAGCTTTGACAGTTACTGAGTTGGAAGCTCCACCTAAAATTTTTACGTCCACTTTAGCTTCCACGCGAGGTTGTTCACGAGAAATGGCTTGAAATACACACAAACAGAGAGAGAGAGAGCAGATGAAATTCAAAGGATTAATGTAAATATCGTAGGATTGTAATAATATTTACACGAAAGTGCGAAAAAAATATATATGCAACTTACCAATCTCCAATTCGCCAACATCTACAAGACCAGCGGGAAGAGAGGAAGCCAAACTAAGTGCAAATGTCCCAGGACTATACCCACCACTGTATGCAAACAATGCTAGTTGTCTAGTAGGACTCTTGAGTGCCCAGTCATCATCGTACCCTCCCACATAGCGAAGACTCCAGATTCCATTTAACAAAGGTGACATCGTTGGTTCTTCAGTGGGGTTCATAGACTCTAACTTCAATATGGCTTCGTTGATTTTTGCTCGAGTGTCTTTCGATACCGAAGTCACCAAACCCTCTGGAAGATCGTCAAAGATCGATGATACAATGCTTTCACTAACTGTAGGCTCGACAGTTTCGGACTGGATATCAATCGTGTCCTCGTTACTTGTATCGGACGGCGAGTCGTCAGCAAGATCGGACATGAATGTGCGAGACGCAACTGCATTCTGGTAATTGCGAACAGCAAAAGGGGAAGTGCTAAAAGCATTCGCTGTGACGGCGAAAAGTGCAATTAGTAAAGACTCTTTGACGTACATACCGTGCGTATTCTATTCAATCTCTAATAGTGAGGAGGAAAAGCGAAAACGCGTTTTGCGTATTTGATAGTAGATATTTTTATTGTTTTGCGTTCTGGCGAAGAAGTGAATGACTAAGCAAGCTACTAAGCATCCCGCACTATTACAGTGCTGTACCTGCCCCGTGCATGTCCATGTCGCATGCAATAGAATTCTTGGCGATTCTTCATCATAACCGGTGTTACACTACAGCATGAGTACTGCCTAGTAGTACTACTTATGTATGTACAGTACTGTACATCCATTTTGCTTATTTTAGGAAAGGCTATTCTAGACATTCTACAGTTCATTTGACATTTTTATGGACCTTCTTGAATACTTTTAGGGACGGCGCTTCAAACAAAAGTTGGCCAACCCTCACTTCCTCCTTCATTCCAGAAGAGTTCAGATTTCCGTACTTCTTAGTTGGAGCTAGATCTGATCTGTTCCTGTCATTGACATCCGTTGTGATACTATGAGTTGATAGACATCTGAAAGCAGTATCAAGGACAGACACGCAACTTAAGTCTATGCAAGGATGTGTTCCACATTTGTTCTTTTCGTCGGGTTTGGAAGTTAGATTACTCTCCACACGAATTCTTCGGCATGCCTTTTGTTCCATATTGGTGAAGAAATAGTTCCTCACAAAATCTACGTCACTTTTGAACTCGACGTTGTCTTTCTTGATAATTTGAAACGGGCGAAAGCGGCCGATTACTGAAGGTACTTTTTCAATTAAATCAATAAATGACATGGATTTGTTCAGTTCCTCGGGAGACCCAACTGATGAATCATCTTCAGTGCCATCAAACAGTGTTTTCTGATCAAGAAGATTAGTTTCACTAGAAGCTGCGTTTCTATTTTTCTCATGGTTTTCTTCTGGTTCTGTAAATGAGTTTAAGGTACAAGCTTTGGTGCGACAATTACCTTCGGTGAGATCATGGTCTTTTGAGTTGTACCCATCAGAAACTTCACGATAAATCTCAGCTCCTTCATTAGCAGAGTTGATACTCAAATCTGATGAGGTTTCAGTGAAATTACGAAAACTGATTGAAGCTTCGATGATTGGTAGCATTTCCGTTTTCCTATCAAAACCATTTGAGGAAGAGGTGCACCTTTCCAACATAACTTCGTTGCAAGTCTGAACATTTTGCGTATCTGACGGGTGAAGTGGAGGTTTGTCGTCAAGTTTCTTAGAGGGAAAAAATTTGTTTGAAGATTCCAATTTAGAACCTTGACATCTTTGGCTTGAACCATTGTTATCACCAATATGCCTCACTGTCAATATCAAAGGATCGTGATTCACCTTGTCAACATTAATTGCACTTGTTTGCAACGAACAACAAGAATGTTTTGATTCAGACGATGATTGACTGTCCTCTCCGGACATCTGCGTTGTGGATGTTCGAAAAGACCTCTTTGAGCAGTGCTGCTTACAAAGTAAAATCCCCTCTTTCTTACTGTTGATATTCTCTTCGGTAAATCGTTCAGCTTTGTCATTTGGAAAATCATTCAATGAAATGCTTTCTGACGTGCAAACATTTACACTATGAGAAGCCTTGTTGTCGTTGTTGCAATCATTCACAGGTGAAACAGACCTGAGGATAGTTTGAGAGTACGACTGCGAAGATATTATCACTCCATTGTTCAAGTCATCTTTTTCAATTTCCAGCGGTTCATCGATAGTCTCGCGGGTCTCAATAGCTTCAAATTGAAGAGATTGCTCACTACTGCTGAGACGTTTGTAGGAAAGCTTTCTTGCGCCAAGGATCTCGGTCGGTAACATCCATGATCCACCCTTATATTCAAGACTAGAAGGGAACTGTAGCCTTATGGGCGATGGTAATGAAATGCTTTTCCTTACAGGTGAAATATTTTCCCAAAAATCTGACCACCGTGATTTTGACGTGGTAGAGTTCCGTCTTGGCGTACGTTCAAGATGATCGTCGTCAAGGCAGTATGGAGCTTGCGGTAATGGAGAAATGGAGCGCCTCCTTCGACTAGGATCATAAAGTTCAGAGGCCAAAGTACAACCGTGTGACTCATAATTATTTGCAACGTCCTCGACCTTCTCTTCATCATGTACAGAAGCTGGATTATGTGAGATATTCGTAACAGAGTTTTCGGCGGAGTTGACAACACCAACGCTTGCATCCCCGCAACTAACAAAAGATGCGCAATCAAGTCCCATATCATCCGCCTCGAGAGATAGGTCTGTATCAGCGTCATCATCGTAAGATTGCGTATCTATTTTTGAAACTTCGTCAAGTGGTTTTGATTTAGTCGAATCTTCTGTGTTTTTTGGTTCCTTGTTACTAAGACTCGACATAGTCTTCATGATCATATTGATGCTAGGTACACGAGGCAAGAATGTCATGGGGACAGAAGAAATGATTGAGCTCTGTCGTAGTATGGGAGGACTATCTTCTTTTCGCTTCTTCACGACACGCTCATTAAGTTCATCATCTTGTTTTACGCCACCAAACCTTTCCCCCGCAAGATTCTCTTCTCTCACCCCTTTCCTCAGGAAATTCATCTTCATAAATGAATGCATTTCTTTAAAGGTTGGGATGACCTCATCAATGTGACGAAGTTCTAAAACTGATATTGTTTGTTGTTTGGCTTGCTTGGTTGGTGCAATAGAAAAAATATTACCGTTAGTGAGCAAACTTGGAATGTTGTAACTTCTAACCCGAACACTCCGTGCCATGATGGTCGCCGGTGCTGAATTCTGACGAAAGTACCGATTAGTGTTTGCAACCTTTTTCACATCAGTGTGGTAATAATTAAATTGCGAACGAGCCCGCGACAGATATTTTCCATCAGGAGGAGTCATAGCCTCGGGAATATTTCTATTGCACTGAAACTCATTGAACAACGAACATGCATTACCCTTTGCAGGACTCTTGCCACTATTGGGACTATCAAGAATGATCCGATTACCCACGTCTAAACCTAGTCCTAATTCAAACTTTGTTGCACTCCCCACAAATTTCTCTCGTCCTTCTTCAGCCGCTCTTTCTGCCTCCTGTGCAAGCTCCATCATTTCCCGCACCCTCAAATCGATTTGAATTTGTCTAGACCGTTGCGTCAATTCCAAATCAGATTCATCTGTAATTTCCAAAGCTTCTTCTGAAATGATGGAGGTGTCATCTTCATCTTTTGTGTCAAATAAGGCTTTTTGAATATTTAAACCTTCTTCAGACATAGTCCCTTCATCTTCAATCGGATGAAAATACAAATCAAGAGAAGCATTGGCATCACCATGCTCATCATCTTCACATACAGTACTAGGACTGCTATCCCATGCATTGTACCTACTAGAAATAAATTCCCGCCCATTTGTAACAGGGTGTTCCGTTCGCAAAAGTAGACTGTTCATACTATTGCTGGTATTATAATCAAGATGCTTTTCCGTTGCAGCAACGGCGGACATGACACTTTGGGCAATGCCGGTATTTGAAACAGTAGCATTCGCAACAAGGGGTGACACGCAATCTTTCTGGATTGAAACATCATGACAATGACCAAGGGTACTATCATCTGTTGACAAGGTTGGCTTAGTAGAATGATGAAGATTACGACGCCTTTGTCTCTTTATTCTCGAAGCGCTAGAGCGAACTTTCCTTGTGGCACTATGAGTGTTAGTACCATTCAATGACGCTTCGCAGTCAGCATCACAGTATTCCTCATCGTCACCATGGTCCGTGGGAGAATGCGGTTCCATAAAATCTCTTGATCGGAGATTTGTAGTATTCATACGGTTTAATTCTTGTTTTAAATTACAAGACGAATGCCTAGATTCTTGAAAAGAACAACAAGAGGGGGACGATAAAGAGCCAGAAGAGCAAACATTAACTGGTTCGCCACGAAAAATTCGAAAGTCATCTCGTCGTCGTCCTCTTCCTCGATCAGAACCCTCTGTAAAACTAGGAATAACTGAAGCAGAAATATAAGGAAGAGATCCTTTGGATTCTTGTATTTGAATGTGAAGAGGTAGAGACGGCAACTTATTGGACGATGGGTGATGCAATTCGCTGGTGCTGTCTAAATCCTGATCACCTGCTCCTTCTTGGTCCTCCTCCGCGAGGCACGGCGCTTCGTTTTCAGCTTGTGGGGGTGCCATAGTTGCTGCAGCAATTGTTAGCATTGCAGCTCCATGGATTAAGAGACACAGCGCACTCTTTATCGGTTTGTCAAACGTTCAAGTTTGGATAACTTAAATCCTCCCAACAATAATACTCAAGATGTTAACATAAAGAATCAATGTAGTATCGTCATTATGAATGGGAGAGTTACTACCTACCGCTCCGTTGTGAAGAGAGCGGGTGATACAAAAATAGAATACACTTAACACCCTAATACCCTCAGGGTGTCTCTTCTTGAATGATTCTTGTTATGTACTTAACGCAACAACGAGGGCTTATGCGTTAAGCCTTCAATTATATTAATTTAGTAGCAGAAATGTCATTGAGGTGCCTTGAGGGACTCATGGGAAGAATGAATATTTTGTCCATGAGGAGGGGCGTAGAAGTGAAATAAGATGTGAAAGAGTTTTTGTCGTAGAAAGCACGAAATACGACGTAATTCGAAATTCCAGTTCCATTGTGCATCAACTGCATACCGTACTTGCCCTACTGTAGTACAACAAGATTAGTACAAGTAGCATTTGCCATGAAGAAAATGCATTTGAGCTCAACTACAAGTCATGAAGTATCACATGTTTGTTAATTCATGTTAATGAGACAGTGGACATGCTGCTGCTACCTGTTGTTTGATTATGGTTTTGATGCAGCTACTGTCAAGCAAGAATTTGAATTAAAGTTGGTGCCGTTGAAATGATGTGATAGATCTAATTGATTGCACTGCTACTGATAGTAATAAAGTAACTCAGAAATTGCATTTTTAAAACTTTTAAAATACAGCAGTGATTGGTGCATTCCATTGTTCCACTATGTACTACTAGTACTGCTAGCACTAGAACTTCTTTCTTGTCGCCGAGAGGAGAATGAGAGAAGTGCATTCTATCTTTTTACATGAGTATTATGATTTTATTAAAATGTTGCTGCAGCACCACCAAATATTAACAGCCATTCCAGTATGACTATCTGCCAGCAGGTACTATCAAGCTTTGTATTGCTTTGGCCATCTGTGTTATATTTAGTACAAGAAGAGGTTGTATCCTCTTGCTTGCTGCCTGTGGTGCTTCTGTTCTCTTCTTGAATAACATTGATATGTTGATGTTTGTAAATAGTAGGCTAGTGCTGGATTGCTGTCACACTCTGTTAAATACTGAATTTTGCTTGATGTTGCTCAATAACAATAACTTGTTGAAAAACGTAATTTGTGGTCAATGTCATGATGGTGATGTCAAAATTGAACAATAATGAGTGATCATGGAACAAACTTTGTTGTTTAATGATTCAAAAGCATGACTTTAGTAAGAAACGAGTTTTATCTCATTTGCTTTCTTGCTCGTGCATCATTCCATGCCAGCCAAGCTGCTACTACTACCAAATAATGATGTAGACCAGGAGGGAGGCAGTGGGTGACCGTAGTACAGAAGTATTAAGCAATTTCTTCTTTGCTGGTATGAGCTGTTGTGGACTGACAGTTGGTAAGGATGATGGACCATTGGAAAAGTAGTATCATCATGGCCTCCAGTCACACAGGAGAAGCAGATGCAGCAGATAGAATGTTCTAGTAGATAAGACCTAAGCCAGTACTCTAGAAAGGGTGGTCTAAAATGGTCCTCACAAAATAGAAGGTTCTACCTATGGGGCTTTGAGAACCCTTTAAGAAAGAGTTGGAATGACTCTTCAACCTAGGCATCATGAGAAGATATCATGAAGGAAGCAAGTAGGGTCCTTACTTTATCATTCCCAAGAGACTGGACAAGCTGCTCTCTGCTGTGTGCGTGCTGCGCATGTGTGTTCCTCCTTGAGCTTACTTCTTACTGAAAAATAGAAAGCACTTCCACACCATTCATGAAACCACAAAAGAAAATACTCAATGTGTTGCAGTTATGGCCACATTACCGCAACAAACAATAACATGTCATATCTCCAACATCCATACTACTATCATGATCCAGCAAAAGGCAAGAAGAAGCCAGATTAATATGTACAAAAAGTTCAACCAACACTGTTTGGTATACCTAAATATAATGTAAGCCAATCAAAAGTTGATAAAAAGTAAATGGGAAGGTGAAATATTCATCAACCAGGAAGGATTATAGTGTACTTGGTGTGGTGTATTTCCTCACGTATGTTGCTGTGGAAATTCTTTCAAGACATCCCAAGCAAGCACTGATTAGAGTGCTCACCTTAATCCAGATGTAAAGGATATATTTGCTTGTGGCAAGGTCTTCCTTTGTTACTTCCCTCCTCCTAACATGACAAATTGTATACAACCAATTGATGCTGATTAAGTTAGGTCGGTTTGTGTAGCTATTGGTAATTTCTCAGACAATGAATGACTAATGGATGAAGACAATTTGACTAAGTGGGAAACAAAGCTGACCTCTTGCTGTGAGAGAAGAATTGTGTTGGCAGATTTAATACCAAGAGCAATGGAGCACAGAACCATTGATGAACAAGATGATATGAAAATTGGGGGATGCTTTGAATGAATATGACTCCAAAATCAGACCTCAAGCTATAGAATCTGGATCCTTTTCTATACCAACAGAGCACCAAGGAAATAATAATCCAGTACAAAATGTAGACCCTGATCCATTGGATGAAGAGCAGGCTGCACTGATTGAAGAGGAACTGAACACCGTGGATGAAGAGGGGAAAATAGTGAATAAAGTCATTTTTGTAGTGAAATTAAGAACCTTGAAACCCTAACATTATACTTAAAATAAGATTGTTTTCCAATAATAATGTATGTGCGACACTAGAAATCTTTTTGTATGGCAATTCACCAGTAACAGACAGTTGTCACAACAACAAATGACATTGCTGTCATGTTTTATCATCATCATCTCCAGCATCATCTCAAAGAAAGAGTAAACACCCTCCAGCCATTTTCTGTCCCAGTTGTTATGGTCAATTGTCATTTTTTGTTATTTTCATGTTAGTGTATTGTTGTAAATTGATAGTTACCTGTGTGCACTCTTTCACATCATGATGATTGTGAACATTGGTAAGAGGTGAGTGTGGGAAGTAGGAAGCAACACATACCAGCTAGCACCCCCCTTGATTTGTAGGAGAGTTGTAGGCACTGGAAATTCTGTTAAAATCTGGCCCGCCTGGAGGAACAAAAGGGCAGTTCCAGCCAAACTCTGATATGAAAAAATTCACTGGTGGGGATCCGTAACAACTCCCACAGGGTTCTTTACTGCATTGTATAAATACTTCTGCCTCCCAAATGCTTGCTTCACTTTCTGCAGCCAACATGGCATTTTCATGTTGTTATCATATTCCGTCAACTTGTGAATAACTTCATGCTCCAGTAATAACCAATCAACAGAGTCAGGGAGCTGATTTGGAAAGACTGGCACCCTAGGGGTGTTTCTAAGTACTGACATTATTTTTCTCTGCTACATCCTTGCTTGCAATCATAGATTCCCTTGCTGTGATGGAAAGGCAATACCTCCTGTGGAAGCAGGCAGCTACATGGCTTACTCTCATATTCCACCATAATTGTGGGTAGTGCAATGGTGGTTGTAGCGGGTTGTTACCAATAATTCTGTGTTGAGCAAGTCCTCCTCCAGTGGTTGCTCTATAAATCAAAGCTCCCTCAAGCAACTTTGGCATTTTTTCCTGCATCGACACAATCTTATTCTATTCCACTTCTATTTTCATTAGTTTTGTCTCCACCTTGGTGTAAAGGCTTGGTGTATCTTTCTTGTATGAGATTGACATCCAGCAAAATTTTCTAAGTGCAAGCTTTCTATCTCTTGAACTTCATGCCTAGCATCTTTTGCCCATTGCTCATATAATTGGGAGGCATGGCATCATGAGGATAAGGTTGATTTCTTTATTTGGGTAGTCGCGGATATAATATAATATATCTTGAACTGCAAGATGTGTAAGAAGTGGAAGTGCATGGAACAGAAAGTTTCTTGCAGCTTCACTATTGCCACCATTTATTGATCCCAATTGTTTTCTCCATGTATCAATTTGAGGAAACAAAAAACTACTGCACTCATCATCAGTCCATGGCAAGTTCAAAAGTGTACATGGAACAAAATATGTCTCATCCTTCTTGGAAAATCCAGCCATGACTTTTCTTAGATATTGGTCACAATTCTGTCATATACACTTTTCCCAATTTACCATCTTCATTTTGCTTTGAAATTGAAGCCACATCCTCATTGCACACACCCTCTGTACTAGTACCATATTCTATTCCATGAATTCAAAGATTTATGATTCATCCCCAACTGTTACCAACTACATCAAGTATTCTCTTGTATGCTGCGATTGCAGTTTTAGGATCTTCCCAATCATTGAACATTAGCCCAGTGAAACCATGTAGGTACCCCATTAATATCCTTTTGATTGAAACAGAGAGATGTGTCATGATATGATTTGGTAAAGAGAGCCATTGCTAATGATCCAGTTGCAAACTGGTAGTATGTTTTGTGACAGTAACAACAACCAGAGAGGACTCTTATTTGGGAATATGTCTTGTTGCCTTCTTTCCTGATGAATAAAGTTGATATGTAATAGAGTACTTGACATTGAGTTCCTTGCTTGACTGGATCATGATTTTTGTCAAGTCTTAGGTGATGAAGTGGAAATTTGAGGAAAGTGATCATCCTGATGTAAGGATTGCACCCAACCAATATTCCAGCCACAGAGTAAGTGACTACCAGGAGTGCTGAATATTATTTTTGTAGACGTAGTCAAAAATGCATGGTGTTCCTCTGGACTAGTAATCATCATTATAGGAATCTTAGTTTGTTGCGGATCAATGAATTCATTCTTTCCCTCCTCCTTGTAACTTGAGACTTGACTCTTCAGTGCTTGTTCCACTGTCCTATTCTCAATAACAAACCTTTCTCACCTTGTATGCTCATCTTGATCGGCATAAAACTGTAGAGCAGGACTAATTTAAGATCAACCAAATCTCTTGTCAATAGCATGGACCAGAGGAGGTAAAATGGTTTCATTCCTGTCTCTGATACGTATAATCAGCAGAGCTACTAGTACCATGAGAGGCACTGGCAGCATTAGCCTCCTCAATGACTACTATCCTTGCTCTGACTGCTGATTGTTGAGTCAGTTCTGTTAGTGCAATTTGGTTGTAAGTTGATGAACTCATGACAGCAGAGTAGTTGTTGAAAATAATTGTTAGGGTTAGGGTGCCTTGATTGAGGGTTTGTTGGGATCAGGGGGGCAGCAAATCCTTCTTACCATTGATGCAAGCTTGATCTTCTCCTTGATGCTTATTCTTTGCTTGGTCGGCCGGCGGCATGGGAGAGAATTTTATGATGAAGAAGCAAGGAAGCAACAATGATCAACTATGGCAATTGTCTACGACTAAAAAGTGCTGTTAAAAAATTATGTAGAATTTATGTAAGTTTACCACTACTTAATTGCACATTTGGGGGGGAAAGGAGACCAAAGAATACACAGGTTGAGTACGTACGAGTACCGTACCACTGCTGCAGTAGTACAGTGCGTACTTGCAGCAAAGGAATTCTTCGCATGGATTCATTCAATTACTGTGCGAAAAACATGCCGATACACATACAGAGACCAGCGTTACACTACAAC
>JAAMXU010000317.1:0-26158 GCA_019693545.1 Chaetoceros muelleri | reverse complement strand
AAGGCGTGTCAGCAATGCCAAAGATTCAAGAAACGCAAGGCGCGTTATGGATTGCTCCCAGCCAAAGATATAGGAGAACTAAAACCATGGCATACTGTTCATGTTGATCTGATAGGTCCATATACAGTCACTGCAAAACAACCGAGATCCTCAGTTCAATTGCTTGGGCAATACATGCATCGTATCACTCAACGCTAGGCGCCACTCCTGCGCAATTAGTCTTCGGACGCGATATGATTTTTAATTTAAAGACTATCGTAGATTGGAGAACGATTACTGCTCGCAAACAAAAACAAGTAATCAAAGATAACCTCAGAGAGAATCGCGGTCGGATTGACCATCAATACTCTGTTGGTGATAAAGTCTACTTGCGACCGACAGGCATCCAGCGCAAGTTAGAAATACAAAAGAAAGGACCGTATCGCATCACGCATGTATTTGCAAACAGTACTGTTCAACTCCAGATTGGAGCTACTAATGATAAAGTTAATATTTGAAGAATCGAACCAGCTTTTGAATAATAATTGCATCTTACTTCCAACCTGTCGTAGAACACCACAGATTTGGGGGGGCAATGACATAGATGCGCTGCGACAATAAATATGTGTAGGTAGATTCATAAGTAATGGATGATTGGCATGCAGAAAGGTTTTGCTTTACTCTAGTATGTATGCATGCATTCAGTCCAGGAAACCTCTCCTCTTCAATGCCACTTGTTATTTCCGCATTGCAAACTTCTTTTCTGAGTTGATCTCCACTCAGAATACATATCAAATCTGAACATCCAGTTTTGTTGTCACTGTAACGGCTTTCACAGATTGATACCATCTCTGGGCAATACCAAATACCATCTTCTCTTGATAACACTTCTAGCCCCGCAACATTTGTCAAAGAAATACAAATTAGCAAACCTCTGTCAATGTGTTCACTGCAATTTTCTACTGGCTCATTTTTGATGTCATGATAATAAAACAAGTAGTCTAAACGTCAAAATATGATAAATCAATGATCCTATTTGTAGTCCAAGTTGTATCTTGATTTTCTTCCTCTAATTGTATTTTGCATTTTTTGTAGCTAGGTTCTTGTTGATAACCATTGTTGTACTCTACATTACATTGTCCATCATCCACCACTACCACCTGCCTTTTGATTTCTGTGAGGAAAGCACACAGTAGATCATGCAAACATGGCATCAAGCCTAATGAAGAATCTTTCATCAATGCACCCCCATCAATATCAACTCCTGGCCAAGGTTGCATAGAATCTGGTTTTCCGTTTAAAAACATGACGCGAAAAAGTAATGTATGAGGGCTTGGTCGATTTAAGCCCAAAAGGTTAAGATTGTTGATTTTTCTGTACTTTTTGATCATGGACATCTCAGTCTCTTCTTGCCTTGTAGAATTGTAGGTCTGTACAAAGAATTGCTTTGAAGCTAACCATGCGGATTTCAGAGAGGCCCAAGTTTCGGAATTGACATGCATAATTGCAAAAGAGTGCAACAATAGGTTCTTGCAAGCCATTTCTATACTATCATAAGGCTGTAATATTTCAAGTATATTTTCCATAATCATCAAGTTCACTGTTTCTGATGGAATTCTGTAAGAAAGAAAGAAGCTGCTCAATGATGGGTAGATGGCGACGATGATTGAATTTATGTGTGAGATGTGTCCCAAGACATAAAAAAAGTCAAAAATCTCATGAGGAGTCAGGTGTTACATTATGGGGTTCTCATCTAACAAAACATCTCAGCATGATGTGATGAAATAGTTTTACAAAAATGTTCCAGACTTTACGAACATATTATCAATATTATGAGTATTTACTTTCAAAATGGATAGTCATCACTGCACAATCAATCTGAAAACCTAATGAAATTATGTTGCTGATACCTATTACCATGAGAAGAAAACTAACTTATTGCCCTTTAGGGCTTCAAGTTCCAGATAAAACCAATTTGTCAGCAAACATGTTAAACCGTTGAGTCAGTATTTAAGCCCCAGTGTGGTTATTTTTGACCGCGTCCAGACACACACATAATAAATAACAGTTTATATATAAAATAAATGCCACTGCAATGTAGAGTCTGGTTCAATTCCCTATCGGGGACATGCACTTGTCCAGGGGAGGATAGTGGTTACAGTGTGTGGGGTTGGGGTCCCGCACACTCTACCCACCCTCCCCGCCCGGTACCAGAAGGATAGGGTAAGGCGCGTATCCCCTTTTTTGGTACATAGGGTGTCTGGCTTCGTTTCTTCTCAAAAAAGTCTAAGTACAATCAGGACAAAAGGCCTTAACCGTTACTGGTTTTGCTGATATTTTGGCAGACTCTTTCTTCAAAATATTTCTTCCTGGAAAGGATTTGTTGTCACCCTCATCATCTTCAAGAACATGAGATTTGGCTAATTCATCTTCTTTGTATTCAGTCCCCAAAGAAAATACATCCAATTCATGTGTTGTCTTGTCATTGTTGGAATACTTTTCATGGAGTGACTCAAAGTTGATGTGATCACGACTAGCTTTCAACTTTCGAACAAAAATGAGAGACAAGCAGCAGCCTGTTGAGAAGATATCAATCAATAATTCATGAGGAATGCCATTGAAAGCAAATACAGTCAATCTTACCAATTCCTGCTGCATCTTGTATTGCTTCTCCAATTCGTCGTTGGATGATCTCCACCATGGACGGGTTTAAAATCAAACAAGCCCATGTCCAAAGCTGTGCCTGTTTTCACTGTCCTTCCTCCTGGCTGAACTTGGAATGCAGATATAGAAATGAGAAGAGCTAAAAGATGATGAAAGTTAGTCATGATGTTAGTTATATTGTGTAGATTTATGTTTTGAGTAGCATTTGATCACTAGACTTGTGTTTTTTATGATCACCCATAATATATATATCTTCCATGGGGGGACTCTCTATTGATTTTTTGTTTCTCTGATGTTTGTGTTGGCAGTTCGGAAATTTCATTGACATTTTTGACACAATAATGACATTACAGAGCATATAAACAAGTAATGGAACATACACATCACAAGTCAATCGTTTTTATGCAATGAAACTATCATAAACAAAGCTATTCACTCCATCCAAAGAGAAATTCCGTCATTCAGACAAAAACATCCATTCCATTAATAATGATCGACATTGCAGACATAAAAGGTCCTTCTTCAAAAGTACATCCATGTCATTTGCATTGTCCAACATGTAGTCTCTGCTGTGGATCTTATTCTTGTCTATCTTGGCATCAATGTTGAGAGTTACTACAAAACCGTGAAGTTTCTGGCTTGAAACAGAGCTGTCAACATACAATCCAGTTTCATCAGTCAACTTTACGATCCCATTCTCATCGAAATCACTTTCTGTGACACCCAATTCCTTTTCTAAAATACCTTTCACTGCTTCGATAGGTTTTTGGCCGTTCTTAATTCGTCCTCCAGGAAAATCAAGTGTCAACCTCCCAATCCCAGGTCTGAATTGATGCTTTGGAAAAATCAATTTATTCCCTTGAACCACAATTATAATTGCAGAATCTGCCCTTTCAATCCTCCAGTAATCCATCACATTGTCTCTTTCGGGATCTTTTAGTCTTTCTGCAATTAAAGATATCCAGGGAGATTCTATCCTTGCTATGTCGCCCATTTTAATCCATTCTGTAGGAGCCAAATTACTTCCTGACTTACTTGAAGAAGAAGTGATTCCATCGTCTGGATTTGACCAATGTGACGACTGTGACAGTGTCGTTGGTAGTAGTAGGCTTCTCTTTCTTGAATTTTGTTTTTTCCTAGATGGTGTAGATGCTACGAATCTCAAATTGCAGTCATATCTGTTTACATCTAATGACGATAGTAGGAAGCAAGTGGAGGAATCAAGTAAAAATAGCAATAACGTCAGTGTGCATATGATGAGTGAATTCAACTCCATGTCAATACTTCTCTCTATGTTATATGATTGTTGCTGTTTTAGAAGAAACTGCTGAGATTGTTTTGTGTTTTGAGTGTGGGGCAAGTGGCATCTCTCATCTGTAATGTACGGTATGTACCGGTACCTACAGTACTACTTACTTACTAGCTACGTACATAGGGGAAGGGGTGCTGCCTGTTAAGGGTGGCCGCGTAGGTATCTGTTAACAATTGCTTCTCAACCCCCATTTGCGATTCAAACGGAATGGGTGGGCGGTTCAAAAAGCAAAAAGACCAAAAACGGCTATTTTAATCTCTCAGAAAGGCAAGCAAAACAAAAAACAACACAACAGCAAATCGAAAAGTGTTGTTTGTACTTTACTTCTATATTATTTCAAATACTCAAAAAGTCCAGTCTGTTAGTCACTCAGCATGTCCTCTAAAGAAAAAGCAGCATCACTGGAAGGACAATTCCTGGATCCTATTACCCAGAAGTGGCTCATTTCCAAGAAAATTGGTACAGGAGCGTGTGGATCTGTCTACAATCTGATTCGTAACCGCACGTCGTCCAAAACATCTAGCAGTAGCTCTAGTGCAACTGAATTCGCTGTCAAAGTTGCCAAACTGCCGCCTCCGTCTACGAATATGAAAAGAAAAAAGACTCTACTGGAAAAGAATGCCGATCTTCTCAATCATGAACACGTACTTTACAGAAATATTTTGAACAATTTGAGAGGAACCATGGTTCCCGAACTCCCTTTACCAGGAAGTCCAAAAGGACTTAATGCCTTTGGGGAAGTAGCTGGCTACAGATATTTGGTTATGGAGAAAATGGATGCACCATTGTCTTCTATCGTACCCATCATGGCTGAAACAGATGGCATTTATATTGGACCAATTGCCGAAAGGTTCGTGAGGCTCTTGGAGAGTCTTCATGGTACATGCCTCCTATTTGTAGACGTGAAGCCAGAAAACTTCATGCTAGGGTCTTGCTCTGTATCTTCGGGAAATACATCACACAGAAAAGGAATTTTTACGGAGAGCCATGTGAGGCAACTTGCTGATCGAATTCGAATGATTGATTTTGGCCTCGTCGAATCTTTCAAGGATGCTGTCAAGAACAAACACAGGATGGATATGTTTCCAAACGGTCAAGTAGTCGGAACTCCTATTTACGCTAGTTTGAATGTATTGAGTGGTCATACGGTTAGTAGGAGGGATGATTTGGAGTCTTGCTTTTACATTTGGGTGGAACTAGTGTTACAGATTGTAGCTTACAAGAACAAGGCTGATTCCTCCAGGAATGCTCAAAGCAGACAAGATGTTCCGATGGATCTATTACCGTGGAGCAAAGCCAAGAGTGACGAAGAAATAAAGCGTCTAAAGGAGGATGCCATGAGTGATGAGGGTATTGTTTGGAAGCTGCTTGCAAATGACGGTAATGATGGATTCAGTCTTCAGATGAAGGAAATATACAAATGGATCCGATCTTTGGATTTCAAAGAAAAGCCAAATTATGACGAGCTTGTGTCTTTGGTGGGAAGATTGAAGGTCAAAGTTCACGTTGGAAATCGAAAAACCAAGTCAAATAGGCAAGGTGGAACTAGTAAAAGTTTGAAAAGAGAAAGCACTACGCCAACCAATAACACCAAACGTGATACCAAACGTATCCATAAAACAACGAATTCTACTTCGTCTCCTCTGTACGATGAAGATGTAAAGCCCATATCCATAGTAGCATCGACTCGTGCATCCAGAGCTGCTGCTAGAGCGGCAGCAAAAGAATCTCTTCCTTCCACCACAACCAGACACATTGATCAAGAAGAATCAGACGTGGAAATGATATCCGTGATCGAATCTTCGAATAAATCAGATGATGAGAGCGTCATTGTGGTTGATCGTGGTGACAATCATGATAGTAATACGGATGCTATGGATTGGGAATTGGTAACCAATGAAAACAAGGCTTTTCTCTCCAACGTGCACAATACTAAATCAAAATCAACCAACAAGCCACATTTATATTTGGAATGTATTAATGGTCCTCAGAAAGGAGAATCTTTTACCCTTACAGATACCTTAGTCCTTGGTTCAGGTCCATCTACTAGAAAAAAGGAAGCACGCGCAGTCATAAACGATACGAGTGTATCGTCCAATCACGCAAGACTTGTTCTGAATCAAACTGGCTCCAAGAAAAATTGTATTTTGATGGCCAAAGTATTTGACTTGAACTCTGACAGTGGTACTATTATCAACGGTAAGACTTTACCAAAGGGTTCGTCGAGACAAGCTTTTGTAAATGATCAAATCAAGCTGGGAAATTCTACATTTCTTATTTCAAAAAGTGCAGGATCTGTGTAAAGGACTGTGGTACTGCACTGGACTGTGCTGTACGTATTATGATCCCACTAATCATGTCTCATGGCATATATATTTTTTCTAAAAAAAGAAAAGGAATGCATTCTTCTGTTTCGACAACTACTGTATTTGTTATATCATTGGAAATAAACAATACACACCTTATATATATGTATGTATGTAGGTATGCACATTCTATTAAATGGATGTTTGAATGTACTCTCACTCAAAATAAAACGGCTTTTCAAATATATCAAACTTCTGCCAACATTACAACGAACTTCCACCTACTTCATCGTCCACCTCTCCTCAATTATTTCAATTCAATCCATCTATAGAGCAGCTGACACTTGAACTTCTACAAGGATATCCGGACTGGCCATATTTGCCTCGACTGTTGCCCGAACTGGTTTATTTTTGGGATCAATCCATTCACTCCAAACGCTGTTCATACCCTTGAAATCTTTCTCAATATCTTTCACCCAAATGGATGCAGTCAGTAACTTTGTTTTATCCGTCCCAGCTTCTTTCAGTAAAGAATCTATCTTGGAAAGGACGTTTTTAGTCTGACCTTGTATATCACTGGCGGTTGCATCTACTTGTCCTGAAACGTACACGATGCCACTGTGAATGACAGCCTGACTCATGTTGGGGTTGTCTAGGCCATTTCGCTGTATGGTGGCAAAGTGGCGGACATCTTGATGGAAATTGTTGCAAAGTTTTTGAGAGCCTTCAAGATGTTTGGTCACATGAGACATTAAATTGAATCGGATGCGATGAATCATGTTGGTAAAAGGTATCTTTTATTATGATTGATTGATTGATTGATTGATTGATGGAGGTTGAATAATAAAGGGTGGAGATACTCTTCATACCTTGATGTTTGATGGGAAAAGTGTATGAAAAAGAATTTGTGTATCTTAGGGATGATTCCATCCCTGTACTTGTTCCTGTTCGACGTGCGTACGTGTATAATAATACAGAACCCATCCCTCCGCCCCCAGCATCAATATCAGGCATCAGCAGTAGAGGAGTATACCTATTTTAAATTATTTTACATTGTTTTTCTTCCATAACCCATAATAATTAACTCGAGAGAACGATAGCTAGCTAACATTGAACTTGACACCATGAGACTTGCAAATAAGTCCTTGCTATTTCTATCAGCTTCAGCGTTTTCACTTTCATCAGCATTTGCTCCTACTTCTTCTAGGATTCTATTACCCACTACTGCTGCTAGGTCTATCCCATCGTTGTTATTCGCCCATGAAACTATTATTCATAACAAACAACATCCAGTAGAAGGACCCCCCATCGAGTTGGACGTTGCATTTGGTAATGTAAAAGAAACGTCTCACAGTCAGAGCTTAGCTCCTCTTGCGGCTGCATCTTTAGCTTTCTTACCACTATCTGCCGAGGCTTCTTCTGGATCGAATCAGGTCATATCGGCGTTTGTAGCATATGGTCATTACCTTTCATTATTTATCATGGTTGGTGCTCTCATGTTTGAGAGGTTAACTGTTGCTCCAGGAATGACCAAGGAAAAAGAACAAACACTTGTCCTGGCCGATGCTGCATATGGTATATCTGCCGTGGTACTCCTTACCTCGGGATATTATAGAGCTGTAGAATATGGAAAGGGGTGGTATTTCTACAGTCATGAGCCAATCTTTTGGCTAAAGATGATCTTCTTTATGATTCTTGGATCTGCATCCTTATTCCCTACTATAACATCCATCAAGAGAACACTTGCTGCTTCCAAGGATGATGGTTCCTGGCAACCAATGACTGAAAAACTTGCCAATCGTATGAAAAGTGTGATCAATGCAGAACTTGTCATGATGGGAAGTATTCCATTAAGTGCTACCCTTATGAGTCGAGGTGTGGGCTATAGTGAAACTATACCATTTGATATTGTTGGACCTGTTCTAACAGCTCTAACAGCGATTGGGTTAGCCTTCAAATATTCCAAAGAAGCTCTCACGTGGTCTGAGGACTGAAGAAGGCGGACACATTTGATTTGTTAGATGTATTGATGGAAAAAGAAAGAAGACGCTAGTAATGATGATATTATGATATGAGGAATGCAATGACGCGAAATTTCCTTTGCTCTGCTGTACTAGCTACTAGTAGAGATACCAGATTAGAAAGAGAAGAATGTTAACTGTTATTGTGATTGCTCTGTCTCTCTGAGAGAGATTCTTTTACTACCGCATACTATGGTAGCCATTTTGCTAGAAACAACAATGGTCCTCAGACAAACAAGTATAATTTGGTAAAAAAATATTGCAAATATCAATGAAACATACAGTACTGTAGAATTTCATTTAGTGGTTGAATCTGTTGTCGGAGATGAATACTGTACGGCGCGTAGTACAATTAATAGTATGAATGGTACCGGTACAGGTAGTGTAGATGATCACTGAACACGGAGTTCATTATTTTAGAAACCTGTCTGTACAGTCACAAATCAAAATGAGTCCAGCACAGGAACAATCCAAACCATCATCTCAGCTTTTCTCCTCCGTGGAGGAAGAGCTAGAAAAGGCAATGAAGGCAGTGGCGATGACTAAGTTTCGTACAGAACAACTGCATGAAAATTGGCGGAGGCATCTGTTTCGAATGTCCGTTGGTGCGTAACAATCTAATGAATAAACAAGGCAAGAGACGGTGCACGGTCGGTATACCTTGTGTGTTTATTTACATGCATTGGTTGCGACACAAATGGCCCATTGTCTACTTTGTTACGATTTAGAAAACCTGAACATTATATTTGCGTACTTGGATACATGAGTGACAAATGTTTCATCTTTGATTGCTTTTTTATATACAGGTGCTGCATTAATCTCTATGCATCAATATGCACAACCGCTTCGAGATTGCATTCTTGAAATGAAAAGCTTTCAGCCCCAAACACAAGTGGAGCCTATATTTGCACTCAAGAAACTTTTCACGGAGGGTCTAGTAGAATTGATTAATTTGATTATAGCTATTTTACTTTTCAGGTTTACTGGGATGGACAAACCTGGTGATTTCTCCAGTAGGCCTTACTTTATTGCTGCAGTACTCGTTCCGATTTGTATTTATCTATTTTTCACTACAGAAAGGTGCGGTTGTGCGATAGATTCGGATAGTAGTCAAGGGATACTGGAAAATGATTCGTCGACATTTACCAAAACGGATCGACAGTTTCCTGTGGCTGTGATTTATCATTTAATTGTAACGGTATGTTATTGGTTCATGAAAGTGGGGATGGATTCTTGTAACGCAAATCTTGAAGAGGTGACAAAAATGAAGAAGCAACTGAGTAAGAAATCACTACAAAAGAAAAGGAAATGAGATGATGAAATGAGGAATCCTTCGCTCGTAATATGAATGATTAACTAGCAGCTAGTTTGTGTTAAGTGTTTCATGAATGAGTATGCAACAATTGCAAGGTGAAAAGGATGATGAATTTGATAGTGATGGAGGCCTACTGACGGTACAACTATGAATACGCCCACTCTTGATGGAATATACTCCTATGCTAGGCTCTATGCTTTGCGATAGATAGCTTATCAGTAATATCATAATATACTGTACTGCTGCAACCATCCGCATACAGTTTACCATCAATCATCCTAATTTAACCCCTCACAGAAACTCCAACATGGTTGGCCACAACGTAGTCAAAGTTCTCATTGACCTTGTCCCAGTTGACAACATTCCACCAATTGGAGACATATTCAGGCCTCCTGTTCTGGTACTTGAGATAGTAGGCATGTTCCCATACATCCAAACCAAGAATGGGAAGGTAAATCTCATCACAAACTCCCTTCATGAGAGGATTGTCCTAATGGAAGAATAATGCATCAAATTTTTTAGATTTTGAAAAGTTTCTTCATTGCACAATAATCACATGGATTGACTCTAAAATTGTTCTCAAAAAGACTTACCTGATTGGGAGTTCCAAGAATCTTGAGCTCGTCACCCTTTTGATTGACTGCCAACCATACCCAACCGCTTCCAAAGACAGCTCCAGGAGCAGCTTGAGCCTCAAATTTAGCTTTCATTTCATCAAAGGATCCAAAAGATTTGTCAATCATGGCAGAGAGAGCAGCAGAGGGTTTGGTCTTGGAAGCCTTGTCATGAGGAGCAAGTTCATCCCAGAAGAAAGCTAATGAAAATGATTGCAAAAGACCAGAAAAGCAAGAAACAATATTAGGTCATATTCAGGTAGATCCAAGAATGATTTGGTTTCAATGCATCTCTGCAATACCATCATTAAGAGAGAAAAAGGCCCTCAAGACTTACCATGATTGTAGTGTCCACCTCCATTGTTACGAACAGGGGTTGCCTCGAGAGCGTTCGCCATAAGGTCAAGAACCGGGACCTCCTCTTTTCCCTCAGTGGCTTTGTTAATATTTGTGACGTAGGTAGCATGATGCTTATCGTGATGGATCTTCATGGTAGGAGCATCAATGTAGGGTTCTAGGGCATCAAACGCATAAGGAAGATCGGGAACGACGTAAGCGTTGGCTGCGACAGGTGCAGAGATTCCTGCAGCGAAGGCAGCTCCTTTCTTGAGGATGTCACGGCGGCTGGCTCCGGTGTCTGGATGGAATATAAACAATATGAGTTGTAGTTAGTTTTTTATAGAGAGAGAATACGAATCTTCTTTGAAACTTGGTACATCTATCCCTCATCACAGACCTTTGATTGAGGATTCTTTCCATCATCGGTGGCCTCTCCCAGCAGTCGTCACAAAAACTCACGTACCTGACTTCATGGACATGGAGAATGCAGCAGCATTACCAACTAGGAGAGCAGAGACGGTTGTTGCGAGCTTCATGGTTGTGTTAGGTTCAATATGTATATTTATGTATGTGGATGTATGTATTTATGTATGTATTAATTATGTTATGAAGGTGACAAACGACAAACTGTTGTTGCGAGAAACATCGTATGAAACAAACAAAGCATATCAAAAGATTTCGGTGTTCGGCGCCTTTGTCAAGTATCACACAATCTCTCTGTAGTACAGTACAATACAGTAGTAAAGTTACGTACTTTCTTTGTTATATGTTTTGTACAATTACCTACTGTGCGCTGGGGGATACCATGACGTCAGTTCTGAACTCGACCGAAGGGTTGCCCCCCCCCCGGGGTGGCGTTCCCCCCCTCTAATCTACGATTTTTCATTTTTCTATTCTTCTGTACATTCTACGGCTGCTCTTCATCAAAGTAACAGTTATGCCCCCCCCCCCATAAAAAAACGGGTGACAAATTTAAAAAAGCGAATCACACATCACACCCTCTCTCAAACCAAATAGCAAACGGTTGAAAAATGTCGTTTTGCACACATGCAAGTCAAACGAATAATTTTTTCTCTACATTCTGCGCCATCTCTGCCTTGCTTCCTCTACCTACAGTATTACAAGAAAGTTCGTTGTTGCTTGTTGCATTTCCGACCCTCTCTCTCTCTAAATAGAATTATAATATTACTCTTAAGTTTCACGAGCTGTTTGTCTTCCATAATTTCAATCCATTGACCATGCAACGAGTGAATTATTCGTCTAGGTCTATCTTGGACACGAAATCTGCCTCTCAACTGAAGAATATTGGAACAAAGTGCAAACAAGCACCAGTGCTTGACAACCGGTCATTAGTGATTACTGAAGTAGGGGACTTTCATGTTTATGCATCTGCCAACATCGATGAAACGGGAGAATATGATCATGCCATGAAAGAATGGAACGTTACTATTATGAATGAAAATCACGCCATGTCCTGTCCTCTTGAAGCACTTTCAAAACTACAAGTCAGAATTGGGAACGATTATGTTTCGTCCTTTATGGAGGATAGGGATAGAATTATTGCACGAGTGTTTCGTCTACCCTATTATTCGGAGGATAAGAGCTTTAGCTTGACGATTGGTTGTGATATGGTGATAATCGGTAGAGTTCATGGATGGCCACAACTTGATCGCCGTTCACCAACAGAGTCTGAAGATGACAATGAGTTCCATGGATCATTGGAGGTTCTTCTTCAATTTTTGAAAGAAAATACATATAAAGGAACTGAGCTTTCATTTGGATATATAGTGTTCAAGGATCATATTCTACACGTTGACAACAAACGACTTGTTTCAATTCAAGAAAAAGTTCCAAACTGGGAAACATTTGAGTAACTAGCGATTTACTTTACACGTCAATACTGGCATACAGGCATGAGGTATCTGTGTAATATATATTCAAAATGTTGCTAATTATTACAGCAGCACATATTGCAACACTTTTCGATCCCTCCTAATCATCATTGCATTGATGTAAATGCATAAATGACATGAAGAATTAGCCATAAAAACATCGTGAACCAAACCTGTATAGTTTAGAACATGTGGCAAGATAGGTTTCAGTCAGTTATTCACTAGTTGTCTGTATCCATACCTACAATTTAATATGAATAGAAGATAAAAGATAATCAAAACATCAAAAAGTTACTCCTATGTCATAAAACGGAGAATATACAGAGAGAGAAAAATATTTTTCACAAGTGCGTGTAGGTACCGGTACTGTACTCTGCTGTGTACTACCCTACGGATACCTGGTACCAGGTACCGCGTGATTTGCACGTGACAAACAGTTGAGATGAAAGGAAGAGTGAAACAATCACATTACGTCATACTTAAGCCCAAAAATCTAAAATGGCCACCCACACGTCGGCCATCAGATTTGGTGGTACTGTAACCAACCATCCAATGTGTGTGTTCAACATCGGTCGCTATCGGGCATGCGGCTATGATAATAGGCTTCATGGTGTTCCAATGTTTTCGGTTGTTTTCTATTGTCACATTAGTATCTCTAATCCGTCATCAACAACCAGCATTCAACTAAAAGCTTTCCGTTGTCACTTATTATCAGAATTTGTATCGAAGTAATGGGGTGGCCTTTCTGTCCGTGCTGTCACTCTACTTTATCAGTCGATGGGAGTGGAACAATAAGATGCAACGTTTGTAAGTTCACATCCAATCTTTCGACGATGGAAAGATTGCCAACATCGATAACCTATTCGACAGATACACCCGTTCCTTTATGGGCAAAGAGTGATGAAGAACAGCAAGCCTTGAGGTCTGCGAAGGAACCTAAACGTGCAACAGTGGAGGAGCCCTGTGTCAAGTGTAATGCTCCTGAAGTTGGATTTTATACTGTCCAAATGAGATCTGTGGATGAGGGACAAACTGTGTTTTATGAGTGTCCTGAATGTAAACATACTTGGTCGGTGAATAACTAGAAACTTTTACGACCGGAAAGACTCTACAGTCTACAGTTTACCCAATACTGATTCAAAGGCATGCTAGCAAAAATGTGAAATAGATAAATAGAATATAGTTATTATTGTTTTGTTCCACACGGTGTAGTTCGGTTCCACTCTGTGATTTTCATTCACTGATTAATGCCCAAGTACGTGTTTCTTTGGCCGGAAAAAAGATGAACGTTAGTCGTATTTTCCTCACATGCCTCTTCTGCACTACGCTGTGGTCTCGTGTTCATTTTTCGTTGTCCTACATGAATGTTCCTTGGAATTCTCCGAGATGATGTTCAAAAGTGGTCGTCAACAGTGAACAACTCTCATAGTTCATCCTCGGCTAAATCATATATCATACAAAATAATCGTATTACAAACATAACCATGGATAGCTGGCTCTCAAAACTAGGTAACTCGTATCCGCGAAAAGAAATTGAATTAAATGAAAAGGCAAGCAAAGCGTTTCTTGACAAGCTAAGACATTTGCCTCATAACAAAAAGTGCGCAGATTGTGGAATGGAGCCAACGGTATGGGCCTCTGTTAATTTGGGGGTTTTCCTTTGCCTTCGATGTGGATCACTCCACAGAGGCATTGGGACTCACATATCAATACCAAAGGGGTGTACAGGTAATTTGATATACAACTACATTTTGAAATACCGATCTTTATTGACTTTTATGATGAATACATATTTTCCTCATTTGACTGTTTTCGATAATGTAGGAACCTATCTTTGGGGTCCAGATGAATTGCAAAATATGGAATCCATGGGAAACGACGAAGCAGAAGTTATGTATGGAGGCAGAGAAAATAGACCTTCTGACAATGCTAGTGATGAAACTTGGAAACAATTCATAATTGACAAATATGAAAAACGTAAGTTTTCCAAAGTACCTGAAGTTCAAGTTGCAGATCTTTTGAACTTGGATGACAAGAACTTTCGCAGTGATAAAACACAAAATAATGAAGCATACGACCATTTACAGTTCTCTTCGACTCATGAGAGTAAGAAGATGCACAAGACGGATGGGGGGGATGATTTTTTTTCTCAGTACGGCGTTTAATTACAGATGATTAACAGCAGTGAAAGCCAAAAATTCTTCTTTCTTTCGAATGTTGACTATAATTTTATATTAGTTACCTCCGCGGTGCTCCAAATGGACTTGCACTAGACCCAAAGGTATTTGCTGTTTGCGTTGATTGCAGTGAACCAAAACCTCCAGTGTTGCCCTGAACAGATTGTGCAAGCGAGCCGAAACCAGTAGTTCCGAATGCGGCAGATCCACTGCTACTTTGGTTTGTTTGTCCAAATGGCTGCGATTGCCCCACTATAGATGCAGATCCAAAAACAGGAACTGAAGTGGAAGAAAGGCCAAAATACGATGGATCCAAACTGTACTTCTTGGCAAGATTACGCAGCAATTGCTCTTCATTTCCTGCATATTTTGCAAGAAGTTTATCGACTTCAGAAACCTTTGAGGGATTCCTTTGTTGATAGAATGCAATTAGAATTTCACGAGCGGTCTTGCCTCCAAAAGTCCGACCTCCGGGTCCAGCTAAAGTTCCAAAAGAAGATACTGTTGGAGAAGAGGACTGACCAAATGGAGAAGCCATTGGTTGAGAAAGCTTACCAAAACTTGAGCTTGTGGAAGAGTTTTGTCCAAAAGGTGACGAAGGGGAAGTGCCAAAACCACCTGGTTTCGAAGAAGATGCAGATCCAAATGGGCTGTTTGTTGCTGTTGCGGCAGAAGCACTGAATGAAGTCATGGGAGTAACACCAAATGGGGCTACAGTTGAAGTTAGATCTTTGGTCTTCAAAGATGCAGCTGTGACACCAAAAGTAGAACCTCCGGACTTAGCTATATCGCTCTGTGAAGGTTGCGAGGGACCACCTAAACTTCGGGTTATTGATTCAGTACCTGAACTCGGGGTAACATCAGTTTCTAAAGGATTCGGAACATTGTATTTGCGCGAGAGTTTTTCGAAAAGTGCTGATTCGTTACCCTATGTTGTTTATAGAAGTTAGCTATATCTCTAATACTCTAAACAAAAGCAGGTCGAGATTCTTACCTTGTATTTCTCCAGCGTTTTCTGTACTTCGTTGAGTTTTGAGGCATTGTAAGCTTTGTAAAAGTTGGTGAGTATATGTTCGTAATTCCTACTATCTCTTGCCCCCAAGAACGACTGAGATGAAAATACTTTTGGTGATGCTGGTTTCAGGTCTGATATGTCTAGAGACTTTTTTATTTCTTTCATTCCAGAAAAAATATTTGTTTCCGATGCTGTATGAGATTTGTCATCTGACTTCTGCGAAACTGACGGTGTTTTCCTATTGTCTTCTTCTTTTTCCTTCGCAACTTGAAATGTCGAAGTGGAACTTAATACGACGCTGGCATTTGAAGATGCAAGTTTTGACTCGTCACTTTTGTTGACCGATGGTGATATTTTCAGCCTAGGTTGCTCCTTTCCGCTCGATACCGGTTTCGATTGAAAAGTTGTCTCTCCTAGCCTTGATGACGTGCCCTTGCCAACAGCGCTGGGGGTGCTTTCTTTCTTTGAATATCCTTTCTCAATTGTAACTTTCATTGACGACAATTTTTCAGGTGTTACTCCAAATGGAGCTAAAGCCTGCTGCTCCGCTTTACTTGCATCTAAGAGTTTTAACGATCTTGGCAGTTCCAACTTTGTGTGTTCCATCCCTTTCGTATCACTATTATACCACTCTGGTCGCAGTTGACCTTTCTTTAGTGGTATCCCACCAATTATCTGAGAGCGTGATTGAAAGGAAGGCGCATCCGTAGAGGAAGATACATTCATCACGTTTGACCTAGCATTTGCACGCCATGATGGAGATTTCGCTGACGGCATTGCTCTGTCAAAGTCAAAGTCGCTGTTGCCGCATAAATGACGTTTTGGTGACACTTTATACGTTTTATTGAGCGACTGTAAAGCGCTGAGTACTGACAGCGAGGAAGGAGGGACAGATTTTGCTAACGATGTCGGTGAAAGTAAAGATATAGCATTTACTCTGTATTTGCCTCGCATCGTAGCAGGTACAGATTGGAAGGAATAGTCTTCGGTACTCTCATTCATAATCTTTGTTACGTTACCCTGAAGCATACTTGCTTTATCCTCTAATGTTTTGGTTCGATCGTAGCCAGCTTTCAATGACTCTAGCACAAGCTTGGTTGTAACCTTATCAGCAGGGAATCTCTTGATACGCAGAGGTGTCCATGGTAAAAATGAATTCTTGACACTGGGCGGCTTCTTGACTAAAGCCTGCAAGAGACCGATTTTTTCTCGAAGTCGAGCAAGATACTTTTGCGATGTGAGACATCTATTGATGAGATGACGTCTTTTCTTTTCGGACTCTGTATCCAGAGATCTCCACTTCGATAACTTGCAGGCCACGTTGTTGTCTTCCTCGAAATGAACGCTAATTATTTCTTTCGATTCTTCAATTTGCCTATCTAGGTCATCTCGTAGGCTCAATAACAACAATGAAGATTCCTTCAGATTGTGGCTTTGGTCATATAATATATTGAAGTTGAAGCTAAGTTCTTCGATGAGATTGTAACCCCTTTGATCGCAATTTAATCCTTCTTTGGGATTCAGATTTTGAGAGAAGGTTATCATATCTTTGAGAGAGTTTTCCCAGTCAGTAAAAAGCGTCCAGAAATGAGATTCATATTCACTTGAATATGTGTAGGATTCACAGATACCAGTAGATGAACTACCTGATATTCCACCAAACGGAGTTGGAGCCTTCGTCGCCGTAGGGGGAAATCCTGATGCACTGCTAGGCTTCTCAGTCGTCTTCACAGCAGATGATCCAAACGGAGTCGGAGCCTTCGTCGCCATCGGGGGGAATCCTGATGCACTGCTCGGCTTCTCCGTCGTCTTCACAGCAGATGATCCAAACGGAGTCGGAGCCTTCGTCGCCATAGGGGGAAATCCTGATCCACTGCTAGGCTTCTCAGTCGTCTTCATAGTAGATGACCCAAACGGAGTAGGAGCCTTCGTTGCCATCGGGGGGAATCCTGATCCACTGCTCGGCTTCTCAGTCGTCTTCACAGCAGATGATCCAAATGGAGTCGGAGCCTTCGTCGCCATCGGGGGGAACCCTGGTGCACTACTCGATTTCTCAGTCGTCTTCACAGCAGATGATCCAAACGGAGTCGGAGCCTTCGTCGCCATCGGGGGAAACCCTGGTGCACTACTCGATTTCTCCGTCGTCTTCACAGTAGATGATCCAAACGGAGTCGGAGCCTTCGTCGCCATAGGGGGGAATCCTGGTGCACTGCTAGGCTTCTCAGTCGTCTTCACAGCAGATGATCCAAACGGAGTCGGAGCCTTCGTCGCCATCGGGGGGAATCCTGGTGCACTGCTCGGCTTCTCAGTCGTCTTCACAGTAGATGATCCAAACGGAGTCGGAGCCTTCATCGCCATCGGGGGGAATCCTGGTGCACTGCTCGGCTTCTCCGTCGTCTTCACAGCAGATGATCCAAACGGAGTCGGAGCCTTCGTCGCCATCGGGGGAAATCCTGATCCACTGCTCGGCTTCTCAGTCGTCTTCACAGCAGATGATCCAAACGGAGTCGGAGCCTTCGTCGCCATCGGGGGAAATCCTGATCCACTGCTAGGCTTCTCAGTCGTCTTCACAGCAGATGATCCAAACGGAGTCGGAGCCTTCGTCGCCATAGGGGGGAATCCTGATCCACTGCTAGGCTTCTCAGTCGTTGGTTTCACAGCAGATGATCCAAACGGAGTCGGAGCCTTCGTCGCCATAGGGGGGAATCCTGATCCACTGCTCGGCTTCTCAGTCGTCTTCACAGCAGATGATCCAAACGGAGTCGGAGCCTTTGTCGCCATCGGGGGGAATCCTGGTGCACTGCTCGGCTTCTCAGTCGTCTTCACAGCAGATGCTCCAAACGGAGTAGGAGCCTTCGTCGCCATAGGGGGAAATCCTGATCCACTGCTCGGCTTCTCAGTCGTCTTCACAGCAGATGCTCCAAACGGAGTAGGAGCCTTCGTCGCCATAGGGGGGAATCCTGATCCACTGCTAGGCTTCTCAGTCGTCTTCACAGCAGATGATCCAAACGGAGTAGGAGCCTTCGTCGCCATCAGGGGAAATCCTGATGCACTGCTAGGCTTCTCCGTCGTCTTCACAGCAGATGATCCAAACGGAGTCGGAGCCTTCGTCGCCATAGGGGGAAATCCTGATCCACTGCTAGGCTTCTCCGTCGTCTTCACAGCAGATGATCCAAACGGAGTCGGAGCCTTCGTCGCCATCGGGGGGAATCCTGATGCACTGCTCGGCTTCTCCGTCGTTGGTTTCACAGCAGATGATCCAAACGGAGTCGGAGCCTTCGTCGCCATAGGGGGAAATCCTGATCCACTGCTCGGCTTCTCAGTAGTTGGTTTCACAGCAGATGATCCAAACGGAGTCGGAGCCTTCGTCGCCATAGGGGGAAATCCTGATGCACTGCTCGGCTTCTTGGACAAATTAGGAACCTCCACTGCCACCGGAGGGAATCCTGATCCACTAGTCGTCTTTTCATCTACAACAGCGATGCTTGATTCCTTGATCTCTTCATTTTGACGTGAGGTCTCATCATTAGATGTGGAATTAAAACCAAATGATAAACCACTTTTGGAAGTAGTAGCGGAGGGCTCCAAAGGTGAAGAAAAGCCGAACGTGAAACCACTTCCTCCTCCTTTGCTTTCTTCTGGAGTGGGAGTAAAGCCGAACGAAAATCCTTTTGTATCACCGGTTCCTTTGGCACTAAACGAAAACTTGCCGTCACCTTCCGTTTGTTCACGTGGCTGGCCTCCACTTTCGTTCACATGCTGGTGACCGGGACGTACAGTCTCGCAAGCAACACATGTCGCCACGCTACCTTTGTTAAGCAACATGCAAGCGTTGCATTTCCATGAATCTTTGTCAATTGCAAAGGTATCACCCCAACCTTTGGTCGATGCCTCGGGCTTCGCCTCCGCTTTACATGAATCGTTGATTGCATCCGATTCTACCCCCTCGGAAGCTTCAGAATCATCACCATCACCATCTCCAAATAACCAATCCATGTACCAGTTGACAAATGACTCTTTGCTAATGTTCCCATTGCTATCACTGATTTTCCTTACTGTTCGCACGTGCTCTTCCTCGCAGTAAGTGGTTCCCATCTGCTCCATCAATTTCCCGAACTCCGACTTATGGAGAAGAACGCCATCAGCAGCCACGGAGTCGAATGCGTTCATGGCCTTCGTCTTTTCCTCCTCCCGCTCGTTCCTTTCATCTGAATCAAGGGACGACCCGTCATGGTCGCTGACTTCTCCAAGATGACAGTACCAGCTGATGAAAGACTTCCTGTCGATGAATCCTGAGCTTGAGGGATCGAGAAGGGCCAACTGCTTATCAAACTCAGTACCATGAAATCCCTCACCAATTTCGTCGAGGAGGCTTTCTAGCTTTCCAATTGGAATCTTGCCTTGTTTGTCGTCGTCGAATGCGTCGAAAGCTCTGGCGGCCAGTTGGCCTTCTTTAGTTAGTTGGTCATGTAACTCATTACTATTCAAGTCAACGACACTTCCAGTATCTGAGAATTTTGTATCAGAATGTACTTCAATACTTGCTTCTGATGATTCAGATTCTGAGAAAGATTTAACGATTCGAACATTTTCACCCCTTTGTCCACTTTCCCCATCTATTGTCTTTGAAAGTGTGTCATGAATATCGATTGGTGCTTTTGTATCAGTTGTTGTGCCAAAATCCACCTTTTCTTTAGCATTCGCTGCAAGCGAAGCAAAACCCATTGGGGAAGCAGCTTTCAATTCGTTTGATGCCAAAGAGTTTGAAATGTTTCCAAAAGCGTTAGTTTCCTTGAGCGCTGAGCCAAATATTGGTGCACTTTTTTCGATCGTAGATAGCTCTTGAGTGACCGTGTTATTTGTAGCAGTAGGTGCGAGAGAAAATTCTCCAGGTTTTGCACTAGACAGACCAAACGTAGGAGATCCGAAAGATAGCGAAGGTTTTTGTTGGTCTCCAGAAGACTTTACACCAAAGGGAGAGGATGAAAAACCAAGTGACGATGTTTGTCCGAAAACAGTCTTAGCTCCACCACCAAGTCCACCCCCGATTGAACTACCTGTCATTGTTTGTGCACCAAGGAAGGTTTTTGCATTGGAAAAAGGTGTTGTAGCACTTGCAACTTTTGGCAGTGATCCAGCTACCTCCTTCACTGCTTGAGTCTCTATTTTCGTTCCATCCTTGTCCACAGCTTCAACAGTTCCTACTGGATCATCTTGGACGGTCCATTCTAGCTCTAGCTGTTTGAATTGACCAAGAGAACCAAAAGTCTCATCTGTACAGTGTTCCAACTCAAACATAGACATGGATCCGTCACTTGAACTCAAGACAAAGTCTACTTTTCCATTTCCATTCATTATCCAATTCACCCCAGTTGGAACCAAAAATTCATCATCATCAGTAACAGGTGCCATGGCAGCATTTCCTTCTTGTAATTCACAAACTTGCCATTCTTCCTCTTCTTCACCATTCTTTGCCACAACCGCAATCTCACCTGTGACATTACACGCCACAAGCAACAGTTGTTGCTTGGGTAAATACGTTGTAAAGAACACATGCCTTGCAAACTTTGGAATGCTGAAAAATGGAACAACATCCCCCAACTCAGTCCATTGCTGTTTGCTTCTATCATATATTAGTAGACACGCTTCGTGATCAGCACAGTCATCACCCTCATCGGTTTCAACTTCCACATCACTCGAATGTTCCAAGCAATCATCATCCTCTATACCATCTGGAACGCTCACTCTACACATTCCAATAGCAATATAATGTTCTCCAAAATAATCTAAATGTGTGCAAGACCAGCACGGTAGTAGCTCCTCATCATTGTCATTTTTTTCACGTTGAACTAGATCGGGTACAATGGTTTTCGTAATTTGATTCTCACTATTGACAAATCCAATCATCCCATCATCATAACCAATGATCATCATCTCACTTGAAGATATCCCTGTACTATCATCTGTATCATTGGAATCGCTCTCACTTCCACACCAGTCCGCGCATGTGATTCTCACCACTGGTTGTATACCAAGATCTGACTCCTTGGACACGCCATTACCCTCGGAAGAGATTCGACGAACAATTTTTCCCGCTTGACAATCTATTACAATTATTCCTTCAATCGCATCTGCAATCAACGCATGATAGCCCTTCCTTTGGAACTTGACGGAATGCACTGGGCCCCTATGAACATTAGCCTTCATTCTCTTTCGTCGGATGACATTGTCTCCTTGATCCACTCCATATTTCGACGTATGTGAATGAACATTTTCCATAGACCATCTCAATTTCATTTCACTACGGGTCACATCTACGCAAGAGACAGATCCATCCGTATGCACCAACAAGACGATCCTGGCATCGTTGGAACAAGCCACGTGTAACACATTTTGCGTATCGTATGTCGATTGAATATCTCGACTACGAGTATCGTAAAGACTCACAGACTCAAGTACGGATGAATAATGAAAAAGAGCGGTGTGATTACGATTTGAGCAAGTAGATGTGCATCCAGATCTATTATTACGATTGACAGCTGGAGTAATGCTGCTTCCGCTGGGAGGAGGCGTAGCGGCAAAAGAAGCAAGCGGAGTAAATTTCAGTGCCTCTGACAAGTCCATCTGTTTTGTCAATATTTGATGATGTATTGGTTGGATTCAGGTAAAGTTTTCAAATAAAGGAAGAATCGATCGATCGATGGGTCAGTCAATAATCGATGAAAACTGACATTTGACTTTTTCGCTGTTTGTCTTGGACGTTTGAATTTTGTTTTTTTTTTGTACTGTAGTTTTTATTGCCGTGTGTTATGTTTTGTGTCTGCTATTATTGTCCATCAATTTTGGAGGCGGCGCCCAAGGCACTGATGAAACCCATCCATACTGTACACAGGTACTACTACCAGTAATAGTAGTACTTGTACCTACTCCTCTCATACGCTACTAGGTACTGTACTCTACTGTGCACTACTACCTTTTTCCGTGGGATCGTGGGGGGTTGTCATGATGTTTTGGCTTCACATCTTACCCCACAACAGCGGCGTGAACCACGGAATGAAACTAGACGACAATACGATACCAGGAGGTACACCATGAAACCATACTGCATACTGTACCTCCATCAACTATCAACCAACATCGCACAAAACATAACAGCAAAACCACTCTCACAAACAAAAACAAACAAACAAACAAACAAACCACAATGCAATAATATACACACACTCTAACACAAATAGATAACAATCAAAAAATTTGCACAAAAATATGCCCATTCGACGATCGTTGAGAAATCAAAAGAGAAAGTCTTACGCGGAACCCTTTGCCTCCGATGAGGAATCACCCTCCAATAATGCCAAGGATCAAAATCGTTGTGAAGAGGAAAAGGAAGAAGACCAATCTTCTTCGACCATTCGCAATGTGCCGTTAAATAGAAACGGTTCAAGAGCAAATGAAAATTCAGATGCAGATGCAGATCAATCCACTCTTGATTCGCATGAGAGACGGAGTCAAGACAGCCAAGATGGACAAGAAGGAGATGATGACGATGAAAAATACATGGGAGAAAGCGATAACGACGAAGAGTCAACGGACCGACCGGAATCCTCCCGTCGAAAGCGCGGAAGACCCAAAGGATCAAATAAGAAGTCCCGTTCTTCTCGTTCTTCTTCTTCTGGAAATCCTAAAAGAGATTATGGACCAAAATCGGAACGTACGTGTCCCTTTTGCAACAAACTGTTTTCTATTGTTACCGGATTGGCCTATCATCTTGAACACAAAGTTTGTCAAAAGTCGAAACCGAGAAAGTCGCTACAGGAAATAAAAGAAAATGGTTTGTTTCCCATATTGGAGCCGGGGGATATGTTTTGTACAATGTATGGAGTCGTCCAAGTTGTCAAGGATGATAGAGTCGGAGAGGATTTTGGGACATTTCAAATTGGTGACGACTTGAAAGATGCCAAGAAGAGATATCAAAGGAGAAAGGAAAAGATTGCCAATCGTAGACAAAAATTATATCAATTTGTTGCCAAAAAGAATAGACAAAGAAGAAATGCGTTGTTGAAGCATTATCTTGAATATAAAAATAGGGAGAAACACCGTTCAGGTCAATCGATGATTGATTCGGACCAGCAAAGTGAGGAATACGCTCAAAAGATTTGGAATGAATACTATCCAGTTTCCACTCCGAATGAAATTTTGTCTGGTATTTATAAGAAATCTCTTGCAATTCCACTTTTGCGTGTGGATCATCCAGATGAAATTGGATTGAATCCAACAGAACCAGCCAACTGTTATCCTGATAGGATTGTGGAATGTATTCTGGTAAAAGATGAAAGAAAAGTCATTTATGATTTGGACAGTGAAGTTGATGGTAGATTGACCCAAGTCAATGTGGCAATAGCCTTGGTGGAAAAGACTCAAAAAAGTATTAGAAGTGAAGCTACACGCTCAAAGACAGATCCTTCATCCACCACCATTGATAAGGATGGTGACAACAGAGTGGGAGTCATGAAGGTTTATCTGAAAAGAAAGGATCTGACGCAACCTTACAATGCGAATGTACCATTGTACGGTTGTCAAGCATGTGGGAAGAAATTCACTTCACGTGTTGGATGCAAAATGCACGTCGATCAAAATAGCTGTGGTAATGATTGTGAGGCTTTTTCTGAGAATCGTATGGCTCGATGGAAAGATGTGGAAGATTCGATAGAGGATAAACTGAAACCACCACCTTGGCTTCTGCCACCTTTGGAGGCGGCGCCGGGGGATATGAAGAGAAAGAGGTGCACGGTGCTTCCAGGATGGATTGTTTTTCATCCTGATAAAAGTTCAATTTATCCCCAAGTATTCAAACAACTCAACTTAAAGAGGGGTAGTAACAATAGTAAGTTCATGCAAAAGAAGTGGGATGCTATGGGTCCTGGTCGAAAGAAAATGAGAAAAAGTAGGGCAAAGCGTCCAACTCCTCTATCCGTCGTTCATCAAGTTGACGAATGGATGGATGTGACAGATCAGGCTGTATATCCTTCTGTTATGATTAGTTTATTCGCAGATACAGGAAAACGCGTCTCTTCCCGTCAGCGACAGGCTAGCAAAAAGGCAAAAGAAAACGTTTCAAGATGTCTTGAGGAAGAAGATGCCCATCAAAGCATGGACGGCGACAAGGATGAAGAGGAGTATAAACCAGAGGATCAGCATCCAGATGATGAAAATGACAACGTCGAATTTGTACCAAATGGATATCAAGATGTCGATATGGACATGCCGCCTCTCCCGGTTCCTGACAATGTCCAAGCAATTCACACGGTTGATCTATTGATTCCCCACCAAAAGAATAATACAGAGGCAAATAATGATAATAGTGTCACTCCAACCAAAATGGAAATGATGAAAGAAAGCATATCTCTGGATGGTAAAGAACATGATTTAGCCAATGAACCTCCTCCAAAGAAAAGACGGAGGAGGAGAAATGCGGAATCAAATGTCACAACAAAACCAACAGAGCCTGTCGTGATAGACATTAGACCACTTGTGGAAGAAGTTCGTGCAGGACGTTATCCATCAATGAAAGTGTACAATGGAGAGCATTTGAATATTTGCTTCCTTTGTAAAACGGAAGGAGAAGATGTCTTACATTGCGAATTTTGTATGAACTCTGAACATTTGGGTTGCGTCAAGTCTAAAGTTACTATACAAGATCCTGAACCAGACGATGATTTCATGTGTCATCGATGCATTCAGACAGTGCTGGCCCGTAGAGCGAGAGCTGAAAAGCGAAGATTAGAGAAATTAAATGAAGCCATGAAAGAGAATGGTGTTTCGATGCACGGTATCTCCCTTGAGCAGGCTAAAAATGCTGCAAAGCTGAAACGCGAGGTGATATGGAGTCAGTCAGAATTTGATTCCCACATAACGAGCTACAATAAATGTCCCAATGGAGGACCTGGTGGACTGATCTGTTGTCGTCAATGCACAACATCTTATTCTCGATTACTGTCGGAAACCGCAAAGGAAATGGAAGTGCAAACACTCTCTGGTGTTGGAAGAGAAGTTAGTGAATTGCTAGAATTACTACACGACGCACAAGTAAGATTGAAAGAAGCTGTCGACGTTTCTGATTGCAATGATATTCGCAGAGAAATGATTCGAGACCCATCAGAAGAAATGGAGAGTCTGGTAGGCGATCCAAACAATTCCGGTTGGATGGGATTTATGGATATTATCTGATTAATTAATTATAATCAAAAATTATTTTAAAAAATATTTACAGTAATTAACTTCTCTCCTCCTTGTACTACCCCCGGGGCGGAGGCTCCAACGTCAACGAACTTTCGAGAAATTCTCCAATAATAGTAATAGTTTGTACTGCCGAATGGCCAAATGGACAGACGAACTGTGTGCGACATCAATCCGACATGCGACAGACAACAAACAATAATTATGTTGATGGACTCTTTTTCTCTATTCAATTACTGTGCGAAAAACATGCCGATACACATACAGAGACCAGCGTTACACTACAAC
>JAAMXU010000316.1:0-19961 GCA_019693545.1 Chaetoceros muelleri | reverse complement strand
ACTCAGACTCCAAGGAATGGGGCAGTGGCATTCAAAATATCAAAACTAGCTAGTATATTATTACATACAAAGCTTTAGAGTTCATCACCCGTGTTTTCCACTTGTAAAATCTTACGAATGGATTCCTTTTGAGAATCAGTGAGTGTGTCTGGAAAGTCCACTTCAAAGGTAATGTACAAATCCCCAAAGCCACGTCCACTTCTTCTGGGCATACCCTTTCCTGGTACTCTCAAGACATGATCACATTCAGTGACGTCCTTGACATCGACAGTAAACTCGTGTCCATCAACATGAGACAATTCCAAGGAAAATCCAGTCTGTTTGTGTGAAGGAAAAAAAAGAAAACAGACAGAAAACATGGAAATCATTGGTTAGATGAAAAACAACAAATATTTGCCAAGGGAAACAAAGAAGATGTTTTTTATAGTACATACCAATGCATCCACGAGTGGAATCTCTCTTGTCAAATACAAATGATCTCCATCTCTATGATATTCAGCATGAGGAATTTCCACTACCACAAAGTGCAAATCGCCAGCTGTGAAACCAGGTTTCTCATCTGTGACTTGCTCAAATGTAATGCGTTCTCCCTGTCTCATTCCCTTTGTGACATCAATCGTCAACTCAATAGTTTCCGTCTCGGTCTTTTTGGGACATGCCTTGCAGTTGGATCTCCAACTCTTTCCTCGAGAGATACAACGAGGATCATTCATTTGGACTTGCTGGATGAAACCCGGAGCAATCTGTTGTCTCGCAACCTTGATTCCAGGTCCGGAACACTCCGGGTCATTCTTCATACAATCTTCCCATCTCTTACACAGTACCTCTCGAACATATTCTACATCCAGAACTTCACCAAGATACAACTGTTTCAATGTCAATCTCAAGGGAATCTCAACGGATTCCGTTCTCTTCACCCCATCGTCTCTCTGACGTCCACCACCAAAATTGAAAAACTCTTCAAAGGGATTGAATCCCCCACCGAATCCTCCAAAGGGATCTCCACCGCCACCACCTCCGTGCTGCTCATGTTGCTTCAACCCCTCTTCTCCGTGCCGATCGTAGATTTCCTTCTTGGTCTCGTCGCTGAGGACCTCGTAAGCTCTGGCAATCTCTGCAAATTTTTGCGCATCGCCTCCCTTGTCCGGATGATGTTCGAGAGATTTCTGTCTGTAGGCTTTTTTGATTTCCTTGTGGGAGGCTCTGCGCGAGACGCCTAGAAGGGCGTAGAAGTCAGTGGCAGTGGTGAGAGATAGAATGGCCCAGAGTTGTAGGAATCGGAGGAGATATGAGCAGGATGATGACGAGGATGAGGGAGAGATTCTTTTGGCTTTTGGCATTTTGTATCGTCTGTTTCTTCTCTTGTGAATCTGCGTATTTGTATGGTACTTTGATAATCTTTATTTTGCAATCAAATGAAAACCGACTTTAAAGGGACGGTTCAATTAAAAAAATGACAATGGAATCGATTTGAAAATTTCGAATTTTGAAAAAGTAGTAGCTACTACAATTAGTAAACATTCAGATTGTTCGTAGTCTGTCCTATCTATGCGAGTTCACCTTCCAACTGTAACGGATACTGCAAGCAACGAAAATCACAATGATGATGTCTGCTTGTTGTTGGGATAAAGATATGGAGGAAAGCGGAAGCTATCGGTAGTCGGTAGGTAGGTGGTATGCAAAAAAGATTGTTGTAGCACACGAGTCAACAAAAAATAAAAAATGAAACTGGGGGAGCTCCAAAGAGAGGAGAGGAGAAAGAATGAAAAACGGAAACCAAAAGGCGCAAGAACAAAAAATGACGATTACATTCGTACCCCGGGTACCGATCCACGTGGAAGCGCTGATATTTCGCGGGTTTTTATTTGTGTTGCTGTTGCATTTTGCATTGATGATGCATACACTCTGTGTACTGGTACAGGGTATATCTTGCAAGCATACAGTAGCTTCATGCATACAGTGTAGATCGTACAGTAAGCGAGCGGTACTGTACGTACTGCTGCTGTTACTTGCTAAACGTAGTACCTTGTACTGTGTACTGTACAGTAATGCACAATGTACAGAGTCCTCCAGTTATCTGTCCCACAATCTGAATTCTGAACACTTTCACACTTTCACACTCATACCATTTTCTATTTTGTGTTCTTGCACACAAAGAATGACCCATCCTATTATGACTTATGACCCGATGCCTCAATCCATCCTCACACAAAACGTTGTTCTGCTTTATGATGTTTATTCTTCAACTCCTCTATAAAGACCAAAAGTAGGATGCAAGTAGAAGAGGGAGGGAAAATATGGGTTGCGCTACAAGTCAATTGAAGAAAATAGTCACATTGTTGGTGACTAACAATACTAATCAAGAACAACAAGTGGTGAAGAAGAAGTCGTCCTCCTCGTCATCTCCAGCAGTGGCTTCTACTGTTGTTGCTGGAACAAGAAGAAATTCTGAGGGTGGTAACGATGACTTGACTCATGACAATCGTGATAATTGTGTTCTTGAGAAACAAAAAAGTACGAAAGGCAGTAGCAGGTTCATCAAGGATCGTCGTCGTGATACTAGTGTAAAAAAACAGGAGCCTTCTTATGTAGTGAAAGGTGTAAGTGTTCATTACCTGAAACATGATTTCTTATTTGAAATACACGAAGCTGGTCTTGATCAAGATGCCAAGATTTATGACCTGGAAGATTTGAGCAAGGAATCTCATGGACTTATCCGTAAAAAGGGTAAAGGTGTTACATGTCCCCGGGATGGGAGGATTGGGGCAGCATATGTGGATTGTCTAGAAGGGGAGGATAACGTCGGTCCTGCAAATCTCATGCTTAGCTATGGATGGGCAAATACCGTGGACACTATAACTTCAACTCTGCACGATCATTGTATATCAAAAAATCTAAATCCTAAGCATACCTATGTATGGATATGTTGCCTGTGTAACAACCAACATCGTGTGGCCGAAAGAAAACGAATGGGCATTGAGGTATCATTTGACGAGTTTCAAAGAATTTTTTATCATCAGGTGATAAGCATAGGGAATGTTTTGTGTTTGATGTCGCCTTGGAATAACCCAATTTACCTTTCAAGGTGCTGGTGTCTTTTTGAATTATTTTCAGCATATGAATCAGATCATGTGAATATAGTCATAGCTATGCCACCCTCTGAAAAAAATGAAATGGTCAACGCGTTAAACAAACGAGAGGGAGTCAACACTCTGTTTGACGTCTTAAGCAATACGTCTGTAGAACGTGCAACCGCATCCGAAGAATCGGATCGTGTTCGTATCATGTCAATGATAGAATCTGGTCCTGGATTTCCCATGTTCAATCAAAAGATTAATGCACTCCTTCGTGATTGGATGAATCACAGTATCATGGAAATAGTGGAACAGGAGGAATCAAAGGTACAAGACGTCCGTCAGGCAGCACAGTTTGGAATGCTGTGTACATATGTGGGAAATGTGCTGTATCGATATCGAGAAATGAAAGAGGCACTGGTCTTGAATAAGAAGGCAATGGCTATACATGGTATGATTTATGGTCCCAAGCACCCCTATACTGCAGCAAGTATGAGCAATTATGGATTAATATTGAAAGATAATGGAGATCTTGATGAAGCCATGGACACTTTCGAAAATGTCAAACAAATACATGAGTCCACTCTAGGTCCAGATCATTTGAATACTGCCATTTCCTTGAATAACATCGCTCTGTGCCTTTCTGACAAACGTGAGTTTGACAAAGCTCTAAATTATTTCCTGCAGTGCCTTGATATATATGAAGCAAAACTAGGCAATCATTCCAATACAGCAGGTGCTCATAGCAACTGTGGATATGTCTTGCTAAAACAAGGCAAACTTGATGAAGCACTGGTCCACTTTGAAAAATCCTTAGCCATTCGTCTAGCACTGTTTCAAGAACATCATCCCGATGTGGCGGATAGTTATCATACCTTAGGCTTGGCTTATAGACAAAAGGGAGATTTAAACAAAGCACTGGATTATCACACCAAATGCTTATCCATTGAAGAAAAAATTCTTGGTCAAGATCATCCGAGTACTGCGACAACTTATGACAGTATTGCATCAATTTTGTTTGATCTCAAAGAGTTTCAAAATTCACATGACTACTATATAAAGTTATATAACATTTATACTTCTAGAACCAAAAGCAATGGGAACCACGGGGACACTTCCGTCATGAATGTGTTGTGGAATTTGGGGAAAACACTGCACGCCCTTGGGGATATAAGTGGTGCGCTGAAACACTATGAAAAAGGTTTGCATTTGTCCAAAACGTCAAATCAGAATGGTACAAGTACAACCAACGGAGGAAGCAATTGGAATGACAAGTTTAGTACAGTCATGGAAAAAATTAAAACAGAAATGGATCAGGACCAAGATTAGATTCCTACCAAGAATTGCAACACGTAACAAGTGCCAATATGCGGTCTATATAGTTGTAAGTTGTATACAATTTATACTATAGAGCTATTAAGATGAAACAGATGCTACCGCCGCAACATCACCCACAACCATTTTTCCCTGCTCCTCCTCTTGCTTCTTTTTCTCTCTTTGTTTGATAAGATTCTTCAAGAAAAACTCCCCCGCCTTGTAACTACTCCTTACCAAGGGACCACTTGCAACATACACAAACCCCATACCTTCTGCCTCAACTTGCCACTCTTGAAACTTTTCCGGTGTCACATATTCCTTGACTGGCAAATGCCTTTTGCTTGGTTGCAAATATTGTCCAAAAGTGACAACATCCACATCAATATTCCTCAAATCACGTAGAGTTTGGCGAATGTCATCATCCGTTTCTCCCAAACCCAACATAATCGAAGTCTTGGTGAGAACATTTGGATTGATTGTTTTGACATGTTCCAATACAGACAGAGATTGAGCATAACCTGCCCGGTGATCTCTCACACGTCTCTGCAATCGTTCCACTGTCTCTACATTATGAGCATACACATCCAGCCCGGACGTTGCAACATTTTCCACCAATTTCAAATCACCACGAAAATCAGGCGTCAAAGCCTCCACAAGTATCCTCTTTCCAACTTCCAAATGTTTTTCTTTCAATTTCATGACAACCTTCCGAAAGTGTCCCGATCCCTGATCTTCCAAATCATCTCTATCCACACTGGTCAAAACGACATAATCCAGTCCCCACTTTCGAATGGCCTCTGCAACCTTTTCCGGCTCATTCGGATCCAAAGCCCCCGGCTTACGACTCGTCTTGACTGCACAAAACGAACATCCGCGAGTACAAGTATCTCCCATGATCATAATCGTTGCCGTGGCCGCACTGTGCTCTTCGCCTTCTCCTCCTCCTCCCCAGCACTCACCAATATTCGGACATTTCGCTTCTTCGCAAACTGTGGCCAGGCCCAGTTCACGTACTGTCGAGCGGAGAGTGAGGTAATTTTCTGAAGTGGCGGGTTGGGCTTTGAGCCAGGAAGGTTTGGGAAGAATTTTAGCGGGTCTTGGCGGTGCCTTGCGACGGACGACGTTTAGATTCTGTGAGGATTCTTCTTGGCTAGTAGCAGCACTACTAGTACTAGTACTGTTCGAGTCCGACGTTGCAAAGTCGTAAATGTCGGAAGAATCCGAAGCAAGCTGTGCACGAAGAGCTTCGAGTCGCGGCTGCTTCGTTTGGGTGACTTTGACGCTGGCTAATTCCGATGAGTGACGGCGCTGGTAGTGGCTGTTGGTAGAAGAAGACGAAGTAGAGGAGGAGGAGGAAGGAGACGGAGTAGCCAGCGCAGTGCTACCGAGTGTCCTTTTCAAAGTCGTTGCAATCTGTTTGAACGAAGAATTTGTTGTCACTTTGTTGAACAGCATCATGATCACTTAAATTTGATATAATTTTATTGTAGCATTAGAATGGACATGTCTTGATGAATTGGGAGAGAAGAATTAATGAAACGGAGACGAAGTCTTTCATCTCACAAACCTTTTCTGCATGTTTCATGTGTTCGATTCTTTGAAGAGAGAGACGGAACATGAACGTGGGTTCACGTGCTGTAAAGTGGATGTGTGATGACGTCACGAGGTTGATTACATGCAGGCACGTACTGATTTTTTTGTTGAAAGTTCAACAGAGTCTGCTTGATGCATGAAATAAAAATGATGCTCTCTCTCTCTAAAATAATATATTCATTTTTCGAAACAAACATTGGAATAATTCCAACGAACGCCAATCTACATTACAGTTTCATACATGCAAAATCATCCTGCTACTAGGTACTAGTAGTATATATATTATATATTCTAACTAACTTCTTATTCCTTTTTTTATACTCCTCCCCTTTTATCCTTGGCACTTGGCACTCTCCTCAACACGTTTCTTCCACGTGGGCCAAAATCTACGAAATCGTTCCAGACCCACCTTGGCATTTTCCACTCCTCCCGCATACGAAATACGAAATCGACGATCTCCCAAATCACCACTCGGATCCTCAAAGTCATTCCCCGGAGTGAATGCCACGTGTTCCTCCTCTAGCAAAGCCTTGCACATGGCAACGCTCCCCATCCCAGGTGCCACATTCTCCTCTCCCAAATCAACGTAGACATAAAACCCACCATCGGCAGGTGCAATATTCTTTGGATTGATTTCAGGTATTCGCTCCAGTTCCTTGAGAATAATGGATCTGCTGGTTTTGTATTTGGCCACATGTGTTTCCAACTCGGCAAGGGTGTCATCGTCCCAACATTTGAGTGCAGCCGTTTGAGAGATGGTGGGTGCATTGATGAACATGTTTTGTTGTAGGGAGTTGATGGGGTCAACCAAATGATCTGGAAGGACCATCCATCCCAGTCTCCATCCAGACACTGTGCAATGTCATACAAACATTATAAAACATTAGATAGGTAGGATCCATATTCCAAATCAACAAATGGGGCAAATGCATTGTAAGGCATTACTTACTGGAATAATACTTGGAGAAACTGTTAATGACCACCACATTGGAAGAAAATGACAAGGCTGTAGCTTCTTGCTTTCCATAACTAATGCCATGATAAATCTCATCCGAAAGAAACTGAATCCCCTCCTCATCACAAAGTTCACATAACTCCTTCAGTTCCTGCGGTGTCAACATCGCACCAGTAGGATTGGAAGGACTGCTCAGAATCAAACCACTAATTTTCTTACAACCATGTTCCTTGCGATATTCAATTTCCTGTTTCAATTCCCTGGCGGTCAATTTAAATTCACTGTTAATCTTCACATTGGCCAACTCCACACCCAACGCCCCCGATATATTCCGATAACAGGGATATCCACTGCTCGCGACAGCTACGACATCACCCGGATCAAAACATGCAGTAAATGCCAAAAGAAACCCACCGCTCGAACCCGTCGTCACCACAATCTTTCTCACATCCACTCTCCTTATCTTTTTCTCCTTCTCCTTCTCGTCGTCGTCGTCGTCGTCATGATCCAACAATAGTTTGTATTTTTGCTTGTAATGCTGAGAAATCTTCTCACGAAGTGCGAATAGACCAAAGGCATCCGTATATCCCATGACATGACCATTTTGGAGAGATTCCAGGGCTGCAGCGGCGACTGTGGACGGTGCTCCCGATTCGGGCTGTCCGACCTCGCAGTGGATAACGTGTTTGCCGCAAGCTTGGAGTTCATTGGCTCGCTGTAGGACGTCCATTACTTTGAAGGATGGGACCGATTTGGCTCGAGTGGATACTTTGGGTGGTGTTGGCATCTTGAATGAAATACAGTGGATAGATAGATAGATAGATAGATAGTATTTAGAGAGAAGGGATCTAAAGATAGTTGGATAAGTACTACTCTATAGCTAGTAGATAGAAGATAGACAAAAGTAGTACTGTACAAAAAATGCTTTTCGAGAAATTGTGAGAAAGAAGAAAGAATGTGAGAGGAGAGAGGAGAGTATGTACTGCGGGAAAGGAGTGCAGATCACGTGCGTACTTACGGGTAAATACAGTACGACGTCGCGGACTTTTTATATCCGATCCCGCCAGGGCGGATCCATCCATCATGGGCTATTAGCGCCACACTCAAAGTTCATCATCAGACATCCTCACCAACCAAGGACAGTCAGTAAGAAAGGAGACCCATCAATCAATCACAAGATGCAACTTTCACATGTCGATTCCTGACAAATGATGCTACAGCCACGACGATGCCATCTGCTGCTGTTAACACTGCCTCTCCTTCCAACAAATCTGGCTGAGGGCATTGTGAATTCTCGTCATTCAATAATACACCTTGCTTTTGTGTCATCGCATGGCACCAGGAAATCCCTCATTCCTGCTGCTCCCAAACATGTTCCTATAGTAGTAGACCTCACCCGATGCAACAGATGTTCCTGTAATTTGTCTATTCCAACAACCTTGTACGACTTGGAACCGTTGGTGCCCCCGGACGACGAGACAAGGATTGCCGTGCCTCGTCCTGTGGTGGACGATCATGACGGCGAAAACAATGATCCAACTCAATATCTCATCAGCCCGGCACCAGAATCTTATCATTTGATTGAACGATGTGTACGTGAGATCAATGATTATTTTTCTTGCTGTTCTAGAGATAAGTTGGGAACGGCGAGTGATGATTTGTTGCAGACTTTTTATTGGTACGACATGGAAGCGCTTGTACAGTATCTAGTAAAGCCTGGGTATAGGTTGGAACTGTTCCCTGTAGAGAATGAAGATGTATCGTCCCAAGGCCTACTGTCGTCGTGGTCTTGGAATATTACGGTACAAGATGGGAAAGAGAAATTGTTGATACAGCACCGTGAACAAAATGTGAGACCAAAGGATGATCCTATGGAAGCTTCACTCACGTCGTCGTCGTCGTCGTCGTCGTCGTCGTCATCGTCGTCACATTGTAATAATCTTCGCGAATTATATCACTTATCGTCTTCTTTGGAAATTGCAAAATTGGCTGTGAAGATGAGTGAATATGGTGATACTGCAATGTCTTTGCCGATGACAATGGAGGAAATCACTCGTCAATTACAGGTATGTCACAGTCTATAAACATATCAACCAACGTCCAACCACAGCGTCGTGTTTGTTGTTGTTCCAAAAACGCAATCTAACATAATCTTGTATTATATCCTTTCCTGATTCGACTAACTCTAGAAACGACTCTGCTTGACGCTGGGTTCCGACTTGCGTGGTGTCACATCCGCGGAAGCTGCATTTTATCTGGCAATTTCAGGGGTATCCAAATCACATGACATGTTTGATGCACTGGTCAAAATTGGAATACATGAACTAAGACGGTCCGGAGGTAGATCGTCCTTTCAACCAAAGTACATTCTTCAAATGGTGGAAAAATTTGCAGCAAGTGGAACTGATAGCATGTACACTGTCGAATTGTATCATTTGGCAGGAACATATCTTGGTGACAAAAAAGGTTACAGAAATTCACAACAACTCATTTCAAATTTGCTTCGTGGATCGTTTGGTTTGCATTCAAGTCGTCCACTCCTTTGGCTTTGGAGATATTCTGCAAGGCAAAGAAAAGTATCGTCTTTTCCCATGAAACATCGTGTCGTGGATGGAAAAGGCCATGGTGGAAATATTGAGAATTCCATAAACATTGAGTGGGAAGATCACTTTGTGGATACCAACAAGGGTCTTGTCGTTGACATTGGATGTGGATTCGGTGTTTGTTTGTTGAATCTTGTGAGACAATCGATGAGACAAAATAACATTCAACATGTATTGACAACGGATGATTTGCCACCACATTTGAAATGGTCCGAATATAACTTTGCTGGGGCCGATTTGAATCCCCAGTTGGTTGGTTATGCCAATGGTGTGACATCCAGGTTTCCTTCCACTGAACAGAATCGATTGCATTTCTTTTCTTGCTCGGCACAAGAAATACTGCAGAATCTATTCATGTACAGGGGAAACATTGAATGTATAATGATTCATTTCCCATCACCCTACAGGTTGCCACTATCCGATGATGATTGCAATGTCAAGGACAAGGAAAGAAGTGGCAATCGTCAACTTCCTCATCATGACAGCAAAGATGGTTTCATGATTACGCCACGGGTGGCCACAATGATTTCCACTCTACTCCAAAACAACCCCCAGGGACTATTGATATTCCAGACAAAATGCGAAGATGTTGCCATCCACGTCAAAAATCTCTTGTTATCTACTGGGATGCTTGAAACCGTACCTTGTTGCCACGCCGTGAAAAGTGTGGAAGATTTCTATGCCATGAGCGGTCGTCGACCCAAACGACTGGACCTGTGGCTAGAGTCTACACCCGAAGCCGAACGAGCAGAGGGAGAAATATGGAGTTCTAAAGCGATAATGCCTACACTGGCAAGACCCGAAACAGAGATACAATGCGAGCATGACTACACTGTCGTACATCGCTGCCTCTTTCGATCCATTCAAGATAGAGAAAAAAAACTCAACTAATGTAAGTCAATATACACCTAAGTAGTGCTTTTACTCTCAACTATATAATATGTACATCATGCATGTCATGTCTGTCCCAATAACAAGTTATTAAACAATTGGATTCACCTTTCCATCTGTCCTATTCACTTGGCCTCTATCCGACAACGTGTACACAGCAAATCCTGCCTTGTCGTGATGTTCAAACTCCCCCGTAGAGATCATGGTAGTGGCCCTCTCTTGTGCCTTTTTCTCTTTTTCAACATCCACCATTAATTTCATTCCAGGGACTGTCTCTGGATCTCGAACATCTTCTGGAGTCAGTTCCTTTTTAGGTCTAGTACTTTCAGTTCTCATGACCAACAACTGCAATTTTCTCTTGATACTTAAAGAATCTTTCTTTATGAACTTGCTACTATCAATAGGAGATCTTGTCAATCCTTTCTTCCTTAGTTTCTTCTCTACTTTCTCGGTGATCATAATGTGCTTATTGCTATCACTTTTGTCATGACTTGAGTCCGACTCAAAGCTCTGATCAAACATGGAATTGATAGCCATGGTCTTTCTACGAAAAAACGAGGGTGATATATTCTCAAAATGTGGTTCCTTGAATGTAACCCGTTTCCTATCACCAACAGAATGGACATCAAGTCTTTCTTCATTGCCCCCACTACCATTTCGATTCGTGACATTATCATACGACCCGACAGATCGAGCATCTGGTCTACTTGCATTCTCTCCCGACGTCGTAGTAGTAGCAGGGAACGGATCATTCCAATCTTGTGATTTGAATGCATCGCGGGATGTGGGAATGGTATCCGATATCACAGTTTGTGTCGTCCCAGCGCAAGATCCAAAGATGTCACCCCATGGATTTTCGGGTGCTTGGCAACAAAAGTATGACAATGTTGACATGTTTGCAAGCCGAGTACAGTGAGGTATTCTATTCTATCTGACCGCAGCAGTCAGTACGTTACTTTGTTAGTTGACAACAATGTATGTTTGTAAGTTGTATTGACTTTTATGTAGCTCTCTAGATCAGTAGTTTTAGGCCACCAGTCGTGAAAAGTAGTTTCTTTGTCAGGCATGGATGTTGCTGATTTATGGCAAGGCAGGTGAACAACACAAAAAATGAATGTCAGCGTACCAAAGACTGGATGGTGAAGACATTTTGGATGCGTTGAAAACGGACACCCGACATCATTTTTCATATTTTGCGCGAAGATAAGAGAATCGTGATTTTACGTCATGAGTCATTCTACAGTACTGTACTGTACACTGTACGTTTTGCCACCGCACCGACAGACAGACGGTAGCGGGCGGAAAATCTCGAGTCTCGACCCCCCCGAGTGCAAACAAAACACATCAATGAATGTAACAACAAGAAAACAAACACATCAAAGAATCTTGTATTCTGATTCCGCATCCACAAAACAAATAGAAAAACAAAACAAACATGACCGTTCACAGTAAAACACCAACCACCGTTGCATCTAATCAAGACATATCGCACGACCCCGTTACTCTGGCACTTGCTGAGAAAGAAAGTGCTCTTCATCGAGAGGGAAACGATGAACTATACGCCACAATGCGCACCCAAAAACCCTTGAAGATTCAAGCGTATGCACTGGACGACCCATCGGCTCCACCGTCGACCCGATCCAACGTCAAAACCTGTCACTTCCTTCGACACGGACAGGGATTTCATAATCTATTGGCAGACATGTATTCTCTACAGGGAAAGGAATGGGCGCAATTCGTACCTTCTCCGGATAATCCCTACGTGAGGCCCGAAATTGTCGATGCGCCCCTGACTCAAAAGGGAAGGAATCAGGCTCGTGCGGTAAATCCTCTCATACAAAACATGTCAAAACAGCCGGAATTGATTGTGTTGAGTTCTCAATGTCGTGCGTTGCAGACGGGTCTTCTTGCGTTTGAGCACTTGGTGAAGACACGTAGCGTCCCAATGATCGCACATGAGATGGTCCGGGAGCAAACGGGGGTACACGTGTGTGATCGGAGACGGACAAGGCATGAGCAAGAAATAGAATTTCCGCGTATTGATTTTTGTTTGATCGACCATGAAGAAGATCAATTGTTCTCAAGTGAAAGGAGGGAGACAAAGATGGAGGTGGGGAATAGAGTTTATCATTTCTTGGAATGGTTGGAACAAAGGAACGAAACTCATGTGGCAATTGTCTCTCACTCGGGATGGTTGATGACACTGTTCAATGGATGTGTGAAGTGTGATGATTCTCTCAAAGATTGGTTTCAGACTGGAGAATTAAGAAGTGTCAAACTGGAGTTTGTCCATTCGAATAACGAATAACAGTGTCGATAGATATACGGGACCATGATGATTGATGATTGCGTGGGAGTGGTTGTAATCCATAATTGTGAAACTAATTTTCGTATGCACCACTCGTGGGTGCATGCTTCCTCTTTTCTCCTTTGTATAAAAAACTACGGTACCTACCTACATGTAATAGCAACTAGACAATCATACATACTACCCCCTTGCACCACTGCTGCTCACCAACGAATAACCCATGGCACCCAACAATGCCATCCCTATTCCGGCATAATTCAACAAAGAAAATGGTTCTCCCCCAAAGAATACCCGTCCAGCCATGATGATGCCCAACCTTCGTATGGCATCGCACGTCCCATAACCAATGGGCTGGACCAATTTGAGAAATAAAAAGGAAAGGACGTATTCAAAATGATACGATGCTGCGGCAGCCATGGACAATCCAAGCGGTGGGAGAGTTCGTCGGGTCGCACCAAGAGGTGGATGTTTCTTCTCACCCTCGTCATCTTTTCTCTTGAACGATTTGCCACCATGTCGATGATTCTTCGCCGCTCCGCCACCACCACTAATAAAAGATTGAACCGACATGCCAATGGCAAGCAAAAATGCCACGGCTGCCATGGATCTTTGAGCCTCCAATCCACTAATACCAGTTTTGATCAATGCTCTTTTACTACTGACATTCAAAGCTGCCTGGGCAGTCGACGAGGCAATGGCTGCAAAAAAGCCATATGTTTCAAAAGTGGGTGATTTCCAAGAGGCCAAAGCAACCCCCGTTGCAATCGGAACCAACATCAAGAGTGCAAGATTGGGCGGGAGGGCCACGATGCCATCCACAAAAAGAGTAAAGACAACGGTAATGAGTGGTATGAGACATTTGCTAGTGTAAGCTAGACTGATACCAATTCGATCAAGGGCGATGGAATTGCAGTAGTTGGCTGTGAATAAAAATATGGCTGGGAGAGAAAAGTCTTGCATGTAAGATATCGTATGGGCCAATCTCTTGTTCCAATTCATGAAATCAGTATGTAAAAAGATTCCCAAGAGCAAAGATCCTGAAAATCTATAAAGTGTCAATAATTGTGGTCTTGACATGTTGTACAAGAAGGAAGTCAAGACTTTGCCACAACCTTCCTTGTTTCTTCTCGAGGTATTTTTTTGATTATTATTATTATTTGTTGTTGTTGCAATGGTTGATTTGTTGGGACTCACGACGGTTCGTGGCAAAATGCTCAATTGTTTTCGTGCCGATGCTGGAAAGTCAGCAGTCTTTTCCTGTACATCGTACTTGAGAAACTCAGTTGTGTAATACGTTGAAAATACAATGGAGGAAAACATCCAACTCGACCCAATAATGGTTGGATTCGTAGACCAGGTCGATGCCAATATGGAAGAAGCAGACGATGCACTGGCTACTGGCGACAGTGAGTAAGTTAACATGTTGGATTCTTGATGTACTGCTTGCTTGCTTGCTTCGAGGAATGATGGTTGGTTCGTATGTTTGTGTAATCTAGTAGTAGATGTAGTGAAAATAAGATAACGGCCGATTTGTTTGTTGTTTCAATTTAATTAATGAACGTTGACGATCATCTCACGATGGTGGACTTTTGGAATAGTTTTACTTTAGGATAATGAATAATACTATATTATTGCATGTGCAAAGTCGTCGTTTCATGCATGAGGATGGAAGTATTTATCTGGATTGATTGATTTCTCTATTCAATGAGGAGGTAGTAGGGATAGATAGATTGGATGTCTGACTTCTGACTACAGTGAAAGTGAATCAACACAATCATGTGATCTTGGGGGGTCTTTGTTTCCTTTTTTTTTTCTTTTTTCTTTCACGCACAGGTCTTCTACTACTACACAACTACGCACGTGCATTACAGTAACTGTTTACTTTAATTATACATTACAGCAGAGGTACCTGGTACCATACATACTACCGGTGGTATGGTGGGTGCTCTCTCCGATCCTCATGATGATGTACTATGACGCCATCTTTTCCCATTTTCATCGTCCTCTTGCTTGCCCGACAACCTACGTACCTACACAAATGAATTTCCAAAACAAAATAAGTCGGCTGCTTTGGCAAAGATTGGCATCCGTCCTCAACCTTTGTAGGCATATATGTAGTTTATCAAAAGAATAAGTTAAAGCAGATTCTAAGATTGTAAGGAATCAACCATTGAGTGGTACCATCATTGCAATAAAAAATGGCATCCACCTTCAAATGTAGGCTCTTCTCCCTCCAGTCCAGTGCTGTCTAAAGCTGCAATCCTTTCTTCAAATATGTGAAACATCTCCTCTTCTTTCTTTGACAACATGGCCATGAAATCCTTCTATGCCTTGTTTTGTTTTACCAATTTTTAATATCCTATCTGTCACCAGGTCACTTGCTCGATTCCCAACCATCGTAACGTGCGCATACGCATAGTAAAAATATTTACGCAGTTCTCGCTAATATTAATTCGAAAAAGCATAGAAAAAAAACTACAACACACATACATATGCAATAGTGATATACATAAGCAAAGGTCACTGTCACCACAGACGTTCTTCAAAGTTAACAATCTACCGACACATATAAATGGCATGACCCGATGCATATTCTGGACTCAATCCTTTTTTATTTGAAACAAAGGGATAGTAACCCAGAGACAACAAATGAAATGAATACATTCATTATAAAAAGCATCTTGATAAATCATATTCATCCCAGTGCAAATCAGTATTAAATCAATCGTACCATCATTATTTTAACCTTGTCTGCGAAACAGTATTTCAATTAATGTCATATGTTCTCACAACAAAATATATGCATGGAACGCAAATGATGAATACTGTTCAAGTTCAATCAATCTTCTCACCATACTATAAGTATATTCCGATCACCATATTGATAACGAGTGGCACAATATTTGAATAATACAATAATAATTAAAGATAGATACGACATACATAAATTTATAATTATTATCATTAGAAAGAAGATCTCGTTACTATTTCAATCAATATTAAATAAAAAAGGTTACTACTATTTGTTGCATTGGAACCCAACATAAAAAGGATTCTCGAATTCATACTCCCATCGCTCCTTGCCGCTCTTCAACATACCATAAATCCAATCAACAAGAGCATCCATGATCAACAGTGCTCTAACATTTTCCCATGCCTCATCCCAATAATATCCCAAATGCACACTGTCAAGGTGGACAAAATTTAGGAACTCCTTAAGTTGTCTTTCTTCATTTCCATCCCAATTCCAAGCAACATAATCCTCAGCCTTCCAACCGAGTCTCACAAATCTCCTATTTGAACACTCAGATTTGCCCGGAAAATGTTTTTCATTCCACACTTGAATGAAATTCTCCCTGTTTCTCCACGTTTCCACAGTTGCAATGGATTTCACAAACTTGCAGAGGACTTCTTCTACCTCACGTGAAGGAGTAAGTATCATTGGTTCCTCTCCAATCCCTTGTTCCAATGCAACACAGTTCTGTGAAACATCCAGACAACGTTGCATTCTCAACTTTCCTTTACTGTATTTTTTCTCCTGCCAATCTTGGCGAAACTTGGTGAATCCTTTACAATCATAGTCGCGATTAAGTACCATCAAGATGTCAAGGACCTTGATGTCTTTACTCAATACAAACTTCTTGTGTCGGTTCTTGTTCAACCGAACTACATAGTGCTCAACCAATTCCTTAATGACAGAAGGAGTTGGGAACGAACTGTCAATTGATGTTACATAATTGTTATACAATCCGTAATATTCATAGATTATCGATGGATACTGTCAAAGGAACAAAAGATGTTCTTTGTTACTAGGCGAAGAGGACTTGTGACGCTTAGGGATATGTAGGAGTACTTCTTCCTCATCACCGCAATTACAGTCAGGGAATAAATTCTCATCACAAAGACATTTGTTTCGTTTTTTGTTGGTGGTGTAGTTTGTTGCAATAGTCAGGATCATTTCTGGTGTACGTTTTGTGGAGAATTAATGAACCTGCTTTGGTAATCAGATGTTTAATAGTATTTCCTTTGTTTGTATTGACGTACAATGTACATCAAGAATAATAATTTCGGCGATAACTAGGAGTTAATACTTAGCATTGGACGGAATTAAACATCCAGTATTGGCGCCATATTTTGTTTTTTTAGATTCATTATTGCATTATAATGTTAGTACATAATGCGTATCTTCACAACTATTGGCGATCGTAAGGTGTACACCCTTATCCCCTGTTTAATACTAAATAGCTCACAATGACTTGCTACAGTCCGTTGGAAAAACATTTTTGTTTATTCAGACATGAATAATAATGATATACTATTTTCATCATCCCAGCTAATTTTGTGAATATCAATATGATATTTACCAAAAAACTACATCCCCTCACATTGTTCCAATCTCTGCATCACTCTCTAGGTCAACACAATATCCTACGAATGAACACATTCACAATTTCCCCAACAAATTGAACTAACCACAATTCCCTATTTCGGAACAAAGACATAAATCAATATTGCACAAACATAAGTCAGCAATTTAGTGTAACTGAATAGCTGCATATGCCTTTGTGTATTCATCATCAAGCAGTTAAAGAAAAGACAGCAATTTGGTGTACCTGAATAGCTGCATTTCTTTTCCACTTGAGATTTCCGTCTTTCTTTCCATCTACAAAGCAATACAGGCATTTATGCAATACAAAATTTTATATGATTATGAATCACCAAACAAACAACAACAACCAAAATCAAAAACCCAAAGAAGATCGTGTGCACGGATTTTCAGTTGTGTTTTCACTCCGTCATCCAGAGAAGCAAAGCGACTGCAACATGAAGAATGAACTAAAGGCACACACCATGAGAAAAAGAATAATGTTGTCATCATTAAACAAACGACGCATGTTCTTTTTAGAAAACAACAATTTACATTCCCTTCCTTCACACTGCACAGGTGTAATAGTAGCTTATTCACCATGCAGCAAAAGGACTACATCAGAAAAGGACATAATGGATCATCATCAATGGTTCCTTGGAACCATCATTTTCCACAGTTATGACATCACTTCCATAGCACCTACAGAAGTACGTGACAACTACTATAATAAAGTTTCACAAAGTTGGAATAATGCCAATAATGTTGAATACAACATCAGTATTGAACGTGCTGTGGTGTTTAAAAGGGAAGAGTCCAAACTTCGTTACATCAATGTTGTAGACGTCAAGGAAACCCCAGGTTACCATTGCATAAAAGCATCTCTACTTGGCCCAGATACAGTACCCAGAACTGAGGAGATGAAGAAAGCAATGCAGGAAATAAGGTCTACTACAAATGCTTACTTCCACAAGGTTCATTACCTGTTCCGTCCAGGTATGTGGGTAATAGTCCCTTGTTGAACATTTTGTATGGTTACAAAGAGGGGAAACCAAATATTACATCAAGGAATAAGATCAAAAGAAGAACAAATGCAGCAGTAGGCACCCATATTGTGGAAATCAAAGGACCAGTTACAAATTTACGAGATGGTGTCAATAAAACATGTCTACTTGTTCCATTAAATCAGATTAAGAATGTCGACAAACACAGTGATTCAAATGATCAACAATATGTCTACGTGCCCAAAAAGACATATATATCTCTTTCCTCCAGTCTGGAACAAAAGTCGGATGAGCTGTGCCACAAATTACTTATGTCCTCCAAGAAGGTTGTCAATCTGAGAAAATATGATTTGGATAACCACCCAAATGGATTGCTGTTTCTTTACCGCCCTAATGACAACTTGAGTGAACAAATGATAGTAAAGGAGTGGGACACACCAACACCCCTGGAGCATTGGCAATTAAATGGTACAGTAATGTCACATTGGATAAGGAATCCCAACATATACACTATTCAGCGTGATCATGTGGCTGTTATGGAGAGTGTGTTTGGTCATAATGGATTTAGTAGGAGCAGCGTTGATTCCATTGGTATCAATATTTATACTGGAACAAAGTCATCAGCTTGGGTAATTCCCAGTCCTGTGTAAGTGTAATTATTTTTTTGTTCTAATGTACCCATTCACCTACATATTCCATTTGTCCTAACAAATGCCAATAACAAATAGCATTCCTAAGGAGGAGGTACTAATTTCACAGTTGTGGAATGTCAGGTGCGGTGTGACATACAGCCCCATAGCCAACAAAATTTTTAATTCACTTACCACACAGGCCGGAGGCGTAATGGCAGCCAGCAATTCACTTCTGGATAGGTTCTATTGAGTTGTGTTGAGCAGGCTGTATCCAGATATCAATAGTAACGACATGCCTTCACATAGAAGGTACTGTTCTCTTTCAATTTTCACAGCAGGAAGCAAAAAAATTCGATGTGATGGTTTTGCAAACACTCCCCACATAGACAAAAAGGATGTTTTTGAACAGAACTTTCAACGAGAGGTGAGAAGGCTGTTGGATAAGCTACGGGTTACGTATTCATCTGATGACAAAGTACTTAACGAATTAGCATACTTGGAACGTTTGTCTAAGTTTGAAATTGGGTTTTGTGTTCCAACAACATGTGGTTACTCATATGTTGATCAGCCACAAGAAGAAGTAGTTTCAGGTTTGATGGGGGACACGCAAAGTATACAAAATATTGCTGATTTTGCTATGATTGGTCTTTAAGTATCCGTAGCCATACGTCCAAAATGTTATCATTTTTTCATGGCATCTCTATTCAGTCATTGCACCCCTGTACCTATGCAGAGACACAGTGCTGGTGATGATATGTCCTTGTTTTCGGGAAATTACAACTTGGTCGGTTGGGGTGGTGGTAAAGCGGGAAATAACAACACATACACTCAACAGCGATACAATTTAAGATCAAGGTCAAGGAAAAGAAGACAAAGACAATAAGACAGTGATGGTCATTAAAACACTTAGGAATCGTATATGTGAAATGATAAATGATCTATTGTACCTTGACTAATATGACTCGTCTAATTACATATTAAGTAACAACTTGGGTGAGTACAGCACATGCTTTCGATTAAAACATGCAACATTCATCTTCCACTCTACCAAAACAACTAAAAATGCTGAAACCTATTTTCATCATGACAGTGATATTACGTCTGGAAGAAAAAGATTGAGCAGTGGACAGGGATCAGTCGGGTTATAGCACTTGGTGTCACTTTGATGGTACCGGGGGCGTGCTAACTACGCCAAGTTGCCTATTATGTCACGGCTCT
>JAAMXU010000304.1:0-25369 GCA_019693545.1 Chaetoceros muelleri | reverse complement strand
TACCCGTACCGACCAGTAGTATACTATCAGTACAGTGTTCAATACACGCACTGACTGAATTTTTGTTCGTTTGTTCTCAATGATGGAGTGCCCGTGCGTGAAAAAGGAAGAACTTCTGTAGTGCAGCTTCTGTACTGCAGGTACAGTACAGAAGGTAACGATGGATGATACTTCTTCACCGTACGCACGCACGTACACCCTGGTGGTACAGTACGTCCTTTGATTTGATTGATGCCGTTACAGCAACGGATCTATTCATTTGTTTTTGGGATCTACCGTAGTACTGTACCAGTAATAGCAGGTACTCGTACGTACAATGCTCACACAGAATCATCATCATTGCGGTTTCGATAGATAGGTCGCTCGTACCCATATTATATCTCCATAAAGACTCTACCAATTGCACGTTCTCTGCATCTATTCATCCATCCATCCTTTCATCTGCACACATACATCATTTCTCTGTGATTATAACATCTCATCTTCATCTTCATTTCAAAACAAACAAACAAACAAACTTCATCTTTTATACATTTTAAAATCATGACGCAAGATTCAAAGGATCCGCTCCAAACGGTGACCACCACCATTACTACTGCAACGAGACAACCAGCAGTAACAACAAGACCAATGCGTTCCTCCTTGAATTCTCATCGTACTACCGGATGGATGCCCATTATGGTCTTGTTTTCATCATGCTTGTTTTTACTTTTGGGTAGCGATGGCGGTGTTGGTGTAGTGGATGCCAGTCGAGTTTCCAGTTCTGTCAAGGTGCATGTAAGTTTGTACTGCGGATGGATGGACGGACGGCTCTGGTCGTTTGACATGCAGGACATGTGTTTATTTTTTTCATGTTTTCTTTCTTTGCGGACGGACGGACGGACGAACGACTCTCTCACATTTCATTCTTTCCCATTGTTGTGTGTACTACATTTATTCGCTCTTGTTTTCTCTTACGTTTCCTTTTTGTTTTCTCCTCTTTCCTCTCCCTCTCTTGTCTTGTCTTGTCTTGTCTTGTCTTGTTCCAAAGCTCCCCAAGGAACTGTCCAGGACCAACGGATACGATCATCGAGAGGCTCTCTTTGGGATTCCTCCCTACGGAGGTTCCATCCAACAAAATGTTATTTATGCCAATACGGACATGTGTTCCGCCGTGACGAATTCCCATTGGAAACCACCCTTCATTCTCATGGTAGATCGTGGCGGGTGTACCTTTGTGCAAAAGGTACGAAATGCACAGCATGCGGGAGCAGCTGCGGTCATTATTGCGGATAATATGTGTCAATGTCAGCATGAAAAAGTTTGTACTCCGGAAGTGAATTCTGTTTGTGAAAAACATGAGCCCATCATGGCGGATGATGGGAGTGGACATGATATTACCATTCCTTCCGTCCTTCTCTTCAAACAAGATGCGGATCCTTTGAAGAAGGCACTCTTGAACCAAAAGTCAGTAAGAATGGAGCTCTCTTGGTCTCTTCCCAATCCGGATGATCACGTGGAGTGGGATCTATGGACCAGTCCGACGGACTATGTTTCCAAGCAGTTCAAGAAGGAGTTCAAGGATGCTGTGTTGGCTCTTGGACCTTCTGCGTCTTTTACTCCTCACATGTACATTTACGATGGACTTGCAGCCAACTGTCGAGGCACAGATGGTAAGTCTCAGTGTTTTAATCTATGTACCAATGAGGGGAGGTATTGTGCCAATGACCCTGAAAATGACTTGGATTATGGCATTAGTGGAGGAGACGTTGTGACGGAGTCTCTCCGACGTTTGTGTATTTGGGGTCTGTACGGTGATGATGGAGTGGGAGTGGAATGGTGGAATTACCAACAGGAATTTAGTAACTTGTGTGATACGTCCGAGCTTTTCATGAAGGATGATTGTGTCAAGACGGCCATGGCCAATGTCAATATTGACTACGATGCTGTCGAACAGTGCATGTACACCCATGGTGGTTTGGAGGGAGTTGAATCCAATGATATTTTACAGCAGCAATTGGATGACAAGGAATCCAAGGGTATCGTTATCATGCCGGTCGTATATGTCAATGGTGTGGCTGTGAGAGGTCAGTTGGAATTTTCCACCGTCTTCAAGGCTATTTGTGCGGGATATGCTCCTGGAACGGAACCACGGGTCTGTACTACCTGTAGCAAATGTTCGGATGAAAAGACATGTGTGACGACGGGCAAGTGTCCTGCAGAGGAAGGAACGGTCAAACAGTCCACCTTTGTGGCTAGTTTGGCATCTGTCATTTTGATCTTTTCGGCAGTTGGAGCTGTCTGTTATGTGAGGCAGCAGAGAATTATGAAGGAACAAGTGCGTGGAATGATCAAGGAATACATGCCACTGGATGCGACACATCAAAGTATGGATACGGCATTGGAACAGGATGACATTGACACTCCTTCCATGCAGAATGGTACATTTACCTAAGTGCACGCACACAAGGTAGCATAGTAGCAACAAGCCCAAGAAGGGAGGAGATATTCACATGAAAGTATTAACACATCCATGTAGGTTTATGTTTTAGAAAATAATGTAATCCTATTCACAACTACCACTACTACTGCTTTTTTTAAAATAGAATCAAAAGACTTGAAAGGATTACCAATCAAATTATCTTATTGGCGAAAATGCACAAGCCATAACAAAAGGAACAATAAAATGATTGAAAGAAAGATATAACAGACCAACACATTTGATCAAAATTGCACTCGGTTGAGACTACTAGCTAGTAGAGTAGAGGACGCAATTAAGAAAGATCCAAGCAATCAAGTTCGCATGCTATTTCCGAAGTCAGATTGTCTAAATCACTCATTTCATAGTCGACATATTTTCCTCTTGCAATCAGCAGAGATTCCGGTCTTCCACTCAAGGCTGTCACATTCAATTTTTCGGATTTATTCCTTGCCTTTGCAGCTACTAGGAGCATCTTCTTCATTTCAGCACGTTCAATCTTGTTTGAAAAATTGGATTCACCATTGAAAAGCTTGAGTGAGCACCGTTGTTTCACGTCAATCAAGTTTTTCTTTCTTAATCCAACACGAAGGGGAGCCTTGGATGGCTTGAGACCTGTTCGATTACTACTATAATCTAATTCAAACTCCACATGGCAAAAGGACACACTCCACGAACCATGCAGGAGAAACTTGTTTTCCATGGAAAGAAATACTTGAGCCTCACGATCAGATAATAGAAGGATATCGCCACTCGAAAAAGATAGGAAATAGTTGGGTATCCTCAAAAAGTTATCAAGATCAATTGAAGATTCTGTCGACGTGATGGTGTGTAAGAAATTTTTTGTCCCGTACACCTTTTCAGACCAACCTATAGTTGAGACGCTTGAAACTGAAAACAATTGCGAAAGTGCTTGTGAAAGTTTCATGCATTCTGGACACGCTTCTTTAGCACTTGATGATACGAACACTTGTTCATATTTCCAGTCAACTTCTTTATTTGGTAACATGGAAGGAAGCTGTATCTCTTCTTCCTCCTCTTTTTCCACCTCGCGCTGAAGTTCTCTTTCGCATTCTTCATCTGCACCGCTCAAAGATACTACAGTATAACCTTCACCCAAGCAAGTGACTCTATCGATAATGCTATCAGCTATATCTTCCAAGCAACTACCTGTTCGTTTGAAGTGAAATTGCCTAGATTTGATAGCAGTATCAGAAAGATGTTTCGTTTCTGAGGGTGTTCCATACAATGCAACGAGGTCTTTTCGATCATTGAGGAGAGCATGCTTTGCTTCAGATTCAGATGCAAAAAATAAACCATTTTGCGCCCACTGACTGATGCCTTTTACCATGGCATTGGCAGTATTCTTCATTATCCAATTTAGAACATCTTTTGTTCCTACTTTGATAGCTCCATGTACATCTATATTGTTTGCATGAGTGTTTCGTGATATCTCGCTGAATATGTTACGCTCTCCGATAACTAAAAGGCTTTGTTGCCGTTCAAGTTGCCTCATTCTACCTGCGGCTTGCATGAATTTGTCTTTTCGCATTTCTTTGCCAATACTGATGAATGCAAGTGCATGTTCTCGTAGTTTCATATCGACGCCACGACATCTCGGTTCGTCAAAAATAACAAATGTATCTCTTTCATGCAACGGAGATGAATTTTTGGATACAATTTCACCCGACAAATCCATAACTTTCCACTCATCGTTGTCAAAATATGTCACTCCTTTTAAATCACTATGGCGATTTGTAAAACATTCTGTTAGTAAGAATTGAGCAAAGTCACGTATGCAAATGCCCGCTAGTATCGCGCCAGCATCAATCAGAGCATGAGCTATACGGCCTTTATTACTAAAGTAGTCCAATAAGAAAATTCTCAAGTCTTCTGTTCCACTACCAAAATCCTTGCATTCTTTGCACTTTTCAAGAATTACATCTAACATTTTTCCATTCGTAGCCAGCAACTTTCGCCATTCTATGTCTTTCGTCTCCCATGGCAGATATTGCTGTACCTGCAATGGGATCAAAAAGTGGTTGTCATTCGTTCCTGAAAATCCGATCGTCAGCCATCCCATCTTCATTGTTGGCAAGATGCCAAGCGTTCGATGAAAGGCGTCTGGGATATGAATCCAATTCCGTGGAGAAAACGCAAGAGCGGAGCCAGAAATGAATTGTCAGAGGATTCTTGTGATATACCTGGTGTAAAACCAATAACTGCGACCTGTTAGAAAGGTCTATTTGGTTGACTTTCCTTATGCTGGCGCCATCAAAATTGCCCTCCTGAATTTTTTTTTTGCTTTGAGCAAACCAAGCTTCATACAAGGACTCTTTTGCTCCCATGCCCAAATTTAAAAGAAGGTCAAATGTTGATATGATTTGTTCAATGGTTAAACCTGAATAAAAATATGACAAGTGTGTCAATACTATCGCACAATCAGGGTGTGCAAACTCAGCTCTTTGTGAAGGCAAGTCTGCACCTCGAAAAGGAACACTGAGACGCTTTCTACCTTGCGGGTTTATCCCATAGTCGATACGATGTCGCTTATGCAGGCAGTGAAGGAAAATATCTTCTGCAAGAAGTCCTCTGAGCATGAGAATATCTTGCATATGTTCTTCTACACGTAAATTGAGAATTGTCGGATCACTTTTGTGATCAGTAATAACTTTATGAACCACTTGTTTTTGCTCAGTTTTTAATAGAGAAAGCCAATCTAATGGCAACGGGGGCTTTTCCAACAGACAGTTGGCCAATTGATTCCGAAATAAAAGTGGATCCATGTCATCAGCCAATATATAATCTTTAAATTTTTCTGGATACTTTGAATCATCCGTAAATGTAATACTGTTGATTTTACCCTGTTGCAAGACTTGAAGGAGCCCCGCAGATACTTCCCATCTTCTGTTGCCTTCAGGAAGAGGACTTGGGGTTCCCATGGAGTATACAAGCTGAAATCTGTGATGCAAAATTTCATCAACCTCGTCAAATATATCAAAATATTTTCTACTTTTTACTTCTTTAAGCAGAGACTGACAAGTAATTGCTTCACCGCTGATCTCCAGTTCTTTAACCTTAAGTTCTAAAGATAATCGATGCTCTGGGGCCAGCACAATAAACCCATTCTGCATCTCGCAATGGTATATCATGTCAAGCATCAATTGAATCCGATCTGGAGTGAGTTCGACATCCCTTCGAAATGGACATAAAAAGAGACGCCTTCCAATTGTGCTGGCACAGAGTACTTTTTGGTAGTACTCGCATGCCTCATTCAGTAATGTTGAAAGAATACAGAGCCTGGGTGTGTGTTTGACATGTTTTTTCTCGAAATTGAAACAAAAATAGAGTATGATCATTGGTAACACAACCCGTGTTTTACCAAGTCCCATATTTAATTGCACAATGCTTCCCGTGTTATCAATGTCAATTAGATGATTGGCCACCGCGTATTGCTCTGAGCGAATGCGAATTTGTTGTTCTGCTTCAAAAACTAGCCAATAAGGATGTTTTGCGGTGTCCCATTTTCTAGTGGATCTACTCTCTGCAAGAAAAGCAGCCTCGTCATGCTCAAATAGTAGAAGTGTGTGGCATTTATCCTCAAGAACACATAGTTCAAGCCAATCTAAAGTTCTCCTGTGAAGCATATTAATTGATTCATCCGACAAGAGCGGATTGAAGCAACGAACCAGTGCTTTATCCATTGCAATAGAAGCAAGATCGGTCAAATTAGCAAGTGGAATAATATTCGACATCTTATATAAATATTGTGCATCTAGATGCCAGTGGTGCGTGGTACTTCTCATTTGAGATCCAAAGTTGAGATGATCAATAAGATATTCTTGAATAACTTGACGAAGCATGGACGCTGCCTTTAGCACATTGTTAACAATTTGAATCGCGTTTTGTGATCTTACTAATTTCACTGAACGTAGATCGCAGTGAATTTCCCAGCTTCTCTTCAACTCATCTTCAACTTGCCGGTTTAGGTTTGTTTGTGAACACATGTTCAACGGGAATTCATTGCTTCCATCTTTACTTCCAAAGATTTGGCGATTTTGTTGATGACATTCCTTTGCTAATATGTCATGTAAACTCTTAACTAAGTTGCTGATATCAATATAAGAGTTTTCTGAAACTACGCAGCCACAGTCACTCAATAGAGCAACCAGTCTTTTAGATGAATCAGAGTTCAAATCCACATCAGACACGTTCACATTTCTAGATACGAATTTTCTTGAATGTCTCCATGCTTTCTCTTTTGATAGACCTGCAATGCGAGTGACTTCATCAGGACTCATTAAGATTCTCTTGCTGTGCGGAATACTTCTGAAGTAATGGTATGCACTGATTTCATCACTTAATTCATCAACATTCCATTGTATAGTTTCCTGACGCAGGTTATTATATAGAAATGACATTTCTAATGATGACTTCATCAAATCATGGCACATAATAGATATTGAAGGGTATTTCCCCATACTGAGGTTTTTAATATTTTCCAAAATGTAAGATTCTTCTGCTGAGAGTGGGCGATTAATCCAAGATTGCCTCAAGAGTTGAACTGCCTTCTCCTCTCCAGTCAGTAATTCAAAAGAACAAGATATTGCTCCAATCTGATTTTGTTCTTTTAAGAAGAATGCTTGATCTGGAATCACAGAATTGCAGGCAGTATATATTGCTGCTAAATATAATCTTTAGCAAATGCTGCTACTTGTTAGATTCAAGAACCTGGGATGGCGGTCATAGATAAAGTATTTCATCCTTTGATTGAATCCATTTGAAATTTCCTTTTTGTAACCACCAGTGGATATTGTATCAATCAATTTAATTTCAACAGAGTTAGAATTTGAATGAGAAATGCATCCAAATGGAACTATGATCTTTATTTGTTCAGGATCCTTAACAGATTGCAGTACCAAATATTGACTGAGACGGGAAAAAGAACCTGCTACATGTTGCACTGGGTGAAGATGATATCCTTGTATTTGGTCGCAGAGCAATGTAGGTGGTTCTGTTCCATATGAGAGAGTAAAGTCCAAACTAAATCGGAGAAATGACACTTTGAAAATCAAAGTATCAGAATCAGATGGAATGCGATAGACATGAATCATATTCCTCTGATCAAGTTTCTCCAAGAGATCTAGAAATGGAGTGTCAGTGAGCAATACTAGGTCAAGATTATTCTTCAGATCATCACTTGGACATAATGTGCCATGAAAATGATTAGCAATCTTAAAACATCTGTTTGTATCATGGACATAATAAATAGAATGGTTGGAAAAACTGTGGCCCCTAAAGAAAATTCTACCTTCTTTCCTGGAAATCCAATGGGAAAAAGAATGTTGGAGGTAAACAGGAAGTTCTTCACCCCATGAATGGATCATTTCACTATCAAGAAGCTCCAGTGCCTCATCCCACATGACTTCTTCACTACTAGTAGAATCTCCAGTAGGCAATTCAAGAACTACTAAATGACCACGAACCTTGTAGAAGCGATAGAAGCAGTCTTCAATAGGATGGATCGTCTCATAGATACCATTCTTCAGTACAACCTCAAAATTATTTGATCCAAAGCACTTTTTGTAACGTGTATCATCAGTGATCAATCTTGGAAGTTGTTTAGGAGGCAGTCCATTGACTAGAACAACACCAGTAAACACATCAATAGAATAAAAATAATCTTCTGTTCTGGTAGTCCCAATAAATGATGTACATGAATGCTCATACAAATCCCATTCAATTACAGAAGGGGCACTCTGAATGACACTCTTGATAGCATAGGTAAGTATTGAACTCTTGTTCAAGAGCATTGCTCTGTAAATTGAAATTTTGTCTGCTAAGAAGTACTGAGACAGGAACTCCAACTGATGTCTCTCACTCAAAGTTTCATCATCATCTTTAACAAATACATTGTGAGCCCCAACTATTGATTCAACTAGTATCTGCAGTGCTGTATCATCAAGTTCACCATAAACAGCACATATGGAAGCAGACCAAAAGAATATGACCTGTTGAGATCTGATAGATGACACACAGTCAGGAGTGGCATTCTTTGCCATATCACCATATTCTCTTGCCCATTTTAAAGCCTGCATGGCTAAAACATTTTTCAATGTCAGTAGCACTGATTTTGAAGCTGTAGAGATGTGGGTTGAAAGATATGCTGAAATCTCTGCTAATACATAACAAGCTCGATAATTACTTGGTTTTTCTTTATACTCATCAACAAGATGAGGGAGAATGCTTGCTATGGAGTGATGAATGCCCTCAATATTTTGCCTCCAATGGAATTGTATTTGATTATTAGTAGAAATGGATAGCTCTCCCACATGAAAAAGAGTTTGACGAATCAGGCTTTCAACAGCACTCTGATGCAAAGGGAGACTTCCACTATGGAGAGTATTGCATAGGTTCCTCAAAGCAATAAGAGGATAACGTCTCATTGAAGTATATTTTAGATAACCCTCTTTAGTAAGCCATGTGGGCTTTGAACTCAATGAAGCATATGGCTTATTTCCATGTGTACTGTAACCTTTGGTTTTCTCAAAAGGCTGCATCAACAAACTCCATTGAAGAGATTTGTCATTACAATGCAACTTTTCAGTGAAATATGCAGCTTTATAATGTAACAAACAACTTAGGCTCATGAAAACAAATTGCTATAAGCAAATATGAACATGGTACTCTCACCTACATGTGATTCTTGCACTGCAAAAGGGTTGATTTCAACTACATTCTTGCATGTTTCTGGGTTGGAACCTCTAAACCATGCCAATCTTATACCACAGTCATCAGGATACCAAACATCATCTTTGTCAGAGAACATGAATTCAACATTTTTGGTTTGAATATTAGGTACTCTACTCATCATGGATACAAAAACTGTAGATTCAGCATAGTTTTCATCCTTCTGGTATTGTTTGTAATGTTCGTGCCAAGAAATGAAGTCCTCTGATACCTTCAAATAATCTTCAAGGTTGACCTTCTTTGTTCCATCAATGCCATCACAATTGCCTGTCATAGGCTTAGATATAAGCATTTCTTGTGCCATAAAACTTAACTTAGAAAGAATATTGAATTCTTGAGGCATGCGGATGAAGAAAAGGACTTTTAGGGCCTTATCAACTTGATGAGGTAATGGTTGGATCACTGGTTCTGGTGCCTTGATAACTTCATCCAATGTTGACTGTGTTGAATTTCGTTCTGAATGCAATTTATTTAATTGTGTTTTTAGGTATTTTTTTGTGCAAAAATTATTCGCTTCCTTACATTTTCTTTCCATATCATAGATCTCTTTGTTCAATTTTTGAATATCATTTCTCAATTTTTTGGCTTTTGTCTTCTTTTCTAAGACATCATCCCAATGATCTTTCACCCGCTGATTATCTTTTTGTTTGCACTTCTCAAGGGTATCAAGAAGAAATTTAGTAGAGTAAGTATGAGCCAAGGTAAATGTTGGAGAGTTCCAGTTCTCATCATCTCGTTTGGAGAAGATATCTCTTCCGTCTACAGTATGTTCTGATAGGTATCTGCAGATCAAATTCAAAGCATTTGCATGCTCAGGAAATTCAATCAACAAATGTTTCATATCCTGAAATCTGAGACATACGCCATATCCTTGTAGAATTTCAGTGTGATAGTTTAGAATAGATTCGAAAGTGATACAATAAGCCATCCACACAATCAAAAGTTCCACAGAAAGCATTCGAGTTCTCATATCATGCAGTCTAACACTTTCAGCACTATCCCTGATTCTATCCAAGACAAACTGATAGCAGATGACAAGGTCATGAACATGCTCAAGATCAGAGATTGGTAATGGATCCATTTTTGACAATGTGTTAGAGCCATGATACCAAAATACTTTCTCAATTTGACGAAGGAAATAAAAAGATGATGCAAAGTATTTTGAATAAGAGTTTTTCTTTTCTTTTGCCCAAGTGCTGGCATCTTGAATATTCATCATTGCGCTATCTATTGAATGAAATAATAAACCAGTGTTTTTCTGGATGTTAGTCATGATTTCTTCTTTTGACAACATGCATTCCAATTGGGCTTCTATTGCATCAGGAATCTTTAATACAGGAGGATGGTGGGACCTGATTTCAATATTCAATTTGTTCTTAGCCAGTAAGCTTTGATTTTTGAGTACTATATGATTTTTCAAAGATTTCAGAATGCCTTCAAGTTTGTCCCTGAGCATTGAAATATTGTAATCAAAGTCAACAAGTGAGGCACTCTGCACTGCACAAACTTGGAACATAAAGAATAAATCATCTTCAGCATGAGATTTGTTCTTGACATCATCCTTTATCTCCTGCTGGAGGATAAATAAGTAAAACTGAACCATTAGAACATCAAAATTCTGGTTTCTTGTTTCTGAACAATCATGATCACCTAACAAATGATGAAACACGGAACGAACTAAAGCAAATTCAGTATTTGTAGGACATCCTCCAGTATGAAGACCTACATCTGTAAAACCTCCTTTAGAAACTTCCATTTTGCATGAACATGAATCCTTGTCTATACATTTGCATTTCAAGGCTTGAACTGCTAAAGCATGGATCCATGCAGGAGTTTTCTGATGTCCCTGATTACCTCCTGCAGCAGAACGCTCATCTCCATGGCGTTCAGATGCTTTTCTCATTAGGTCTTTGAAACGTTCAAGAAATTTGGCTTTTTCATCAACTTTAAGTTCTCCAACATATTTGGAAGCAAAGCTACATGGTAAGGAAGAAAACTGGTATCCCTTTCCACCCACATGCACTTCATGTTTGTGATCATCGACGCCTACGACATAAATGGTACAATAACCTGTCCTTACTAGTTTTTCTGTGCAACGAAACAACATCGCACAACCATATTTAGGTAGCCAATAGATAGATTGTTCTGATCCTTCAGTAATGTATTTTATTGCTTTCGTCACCTCCTCTTGAGTATATCCACAAGAAGGTAAGACAAGGTCTTTGTAATTCTTTAAAAACAGGGGGGGAGGAGTGGTTAGAGCATTCTTTCCATTGACACATGAGCAAATCGAGGAAGAAGTGTGAAGCTTGAACAAGTGTGTTTAGCATATACTTACAGAAAACGAACTACAAAAATCCTTGACGATTTTTGCAATGGCTATGCACGACGTTTCATCTTGAGACGACGGAAGATCACGATGGGGAAAGTGATAGATATGGTGGAGCACATCAATTGGATACATTTTGAATGCAGCGAGTATGTATGACTGGTAACAACACTGGTTCCAGAAACGGAGATGATTCCTTTCCAGGGGAGGGATGTTATTTTTCTTCAATTGGAAGACCAGCCAACGGGTGTTAAAGAATGAACGATTTGATTTGTTTTTCTTGATGAAAACGAGATTGAAATGGGTGGTGACGAATAACAACACAAGAGTGGACAAAAGTGGTCTAAACTCAACTATGAGAGTAAATTGTGAACGGATTGGTGAGGTTCTGGATAGTAGATGGTGGTGATTAGTAACGACCGTCACGGTCGTGGTGATAGTCACGATCCGTGGTGGATTGTCCATGGACCGTGGAGTAATGATTTCTCACTGGCCACGGTCCACGGTCCACGGTCCAGCAGACAATCTATCACGGAGTCTCTCCGTCGTCGTTTGTATTTGGGGTCTGTGGTCTGTATCGTGATGATGGAGTTGGATCGGAATGGTGGAATGATTACCTTGAGGAATTCATCAAGTTACGACATCGGCACGACTCCAATGCCGAACGTGACATGTCATCAAGTCCAATTCAATCAATGGGCTCTCGGTCATGATACAGGACAGGAACAGGACAGGAATAAAATCCATTGCAGTATTGTTTAAACTCTATTAGTTTATTACAGTCGTATTACTGTTCTTTTTTCATTTCATCTTTTTTGCCCGTGCTTGGCGAAGCATATTTTCCAATTCTCCGCTCTCCTTGAGATCAATGAGTTCGCTGCATCCACCAATGCATTTACCACCAATAAATATCTTGGGCAAACTTGTCGCCCCATCGTCTGCCTCTTCCGAAAGAGCAACTCTCATCACCGATTCCTTTCCACCGAGCAAAAACCATTCAAGTCCTAATTCAATATTTTTAAATTCATAACCAGTGCTCTTGAGAATATTCACGGCTTCGGAGCTGAACGGACTAAGACCATAGGTGTAAACGAGAGCTTTATTCTTTTGCTTCAATTCATCAATCTCAGAAACGACGTCTGCCTTATCGATATTCGATAGACTTCCAAGAGCACCGGCTTGAATTTGAGCTTCTAGCTGGAATATGGGTTTAAGAAGTCGCATTCCCTTGGCTACTACTCCAATTACAGGATTCGGAGAGTAGGCAAGTGATTGGCTGCTGAAAGAAACCAAGGCTACTGCCATGGCCATAAATCTCATCATTTGCACTTTCATGGTGATAAAATATGATACGATGATTGATTATGGATATTGGATGTTGTCACTTGTGACGTTTCTTTACTCTTTTAATTTTAGAATGTTATCAAGACGATATCTAAGTCAGCCTGTCGTGGACGTCTTGAGCGCATGTATTCATGGTGACCCTCATGCATGCTGGTTGGTGACTCGAGAACTTGTAGTTTCGCAGAGAGAAAGACGACTTTTTCCATGGTCTTCCTCCTCGGGGAGCAAATGTGTGAGTCAGTCAGTTCAGTCAGCTTATGATCCGTCATCAAAGCCTAATAACCTGTGTTATTATTTGGTAGGCGGATCCAGTGTTTTAGTGTTACATCATGCACTCTGTACATATATTCTGTACATTTATTTCATGCAAGAGATTGCAAGAAAGAGGATGCAATCAAGAAAAAGTTGGAGTTCATGTTCGAACTATATCAGCTGATTATTTTGTAATGTATAATATTAAAATGATTGACAATGGCTGATTTCATAACATATGTGTAACATGTTTGTTCGTACTCGTAATTAATATAAAACTTATTACGTCCTATGAATCTTTCAAATTTATTTCTTCCTCATTTTGTCTTACTAAATTACGTCACAAGGACATTCCCATCACGTGACACATTTGAACAATCAAGACACTCGATTCTTTCCAATTTTTATTATAACAAAAGATTTATGCCCACTCACAACAATGCCACCCACCATCGCTTGTAGCTTGTAGCCATTCTAGTTTCCTTCGAGTGCCGCCTCCAATCTCCAATATATAATACCATACATCTTCTTCGGCGGTCATCACTTTTTCATTGGATATGCAAGACTATTGCTTGATTCTTCTATCAGGAACAGTTTCTAACCACTTGACAGGATGCTTATTGAACCAAGGCCAGTCAGGTACACACAGTATGAGCGAAATGACCATCCCTACAACCCACGCATAAAAGACATAGGAAAAATCTTGTTCCATGTACCCGTAGACCCATCCGATTGCCCCAAAGATTATAATAATCCAATAGAATAAATTTTCGCAAAGTTTTTGTCCTTCGTAATCCATTTTTCTGTAGCTTTGTTCGTTTGGTTGTGTAGATTGTAATTGAGTGAATCTATTTATCTCTCTATTAATTAACACTACAGTAACTATGCTGCGGTTTGCCGGTCTCGTTTTTGAGCGTTTGCAATTTGTGTACAGTAACTTGTATGATGTGCTGCATGTGATGTATACCGTATTTTTGTACTTACTGTCGATCACGTACAGAACCGTACTCTGTGACCGTATCGCGTAGGGAGTATTGCAGAACCACGCAATTCCTTGGAAGCGGCACTGTCCATTGATTGATTTTTCAAAACCCATCCAACCACATGTCACAAAATAAATACACCAAAGAACCTCTACAATAAATAATTACATGTATTATAAATTGGAACAACCATGACCAAGAATCAGAAATCGAAAAAGTCAGGTGGAATCGTCAAGCCTCGAACTGCAAAGGCATCAGAGCCAAAAATTCTACTTGCCGATGATGACAGTGCCAGTAGTGAGGATGACCTCGAACATCACAACAGAGAAGCTGCTGTAAATCACCATGATTCTATTATTCGTGATGAAGATAATGAATCAGATGATGAAAATTCCATCAGTGATGAAGAGATGGAATCATTTGAGCCATCAAATACCACTTTGCAAGTTCCAACAAAAGAGACATTTCAATCGGATGGAAAATACCACAACAAACAAAGATGCCTCATCATTTGTTCACGTGGCATTACCTCACGTGTTCGTCACTTACTAGAAGATTTAAGAACATTAATTCCACACCATAAAAAGGATTCTAAAATTGATATCAACAAGAATGAAAAGGGGGGTATCGGATCTGCTGTGAATGACATTGCTGAAATGAGAGGTTGTAATTCTGTATTATTCCTGGAATGTAGAAAGAAACAGGATGCCTACCTTTGGCTTGGTCATACCAAATCAGCATCGGTTTCTGGATTGACTTCTGGGCCAAGTGCCAAGTTTCTTGTGGAGAACATTCATACCATGGACGAGTTGAGATTAACTGGTAACTGTATGAGAGGATCAAGGCCCATCCTTGTATTTGATCCGGACTTTGATGAAAAGGAAGAACTAAAGTTATTGAAATGCTTGTTTTTGGATGTGTTTGGTACTCCAAGAGGGCATCCCAAGAGCAAACCATTTGTAGACCGAGTCATGGGATTTTACCATGCGGATGGAAAGGTAAGTATGGTGGATATGTGACATGATGTGATGTGTTGTGATGTGATGTGTTGTGATCTGATGCATGTTGAGTATTGATTTTGTGTGTGCTGTTATTGTTGTGTGTGTCGATTGAGATGCCACAAGAAGAAGGAACACCCCATGACGAAAAACACAATAGACGAGCGTGTGTCAGAAGCTAAACGCTAATGAGACCACAACTAAGTCAACTACGAGGGTGACGAGAAATGAAACATTGAACATTGATGATACGTGTGTACATTTTCAATCTGTTTGTTTGATTCCTCAACTCACGATAACCCTCCTAACAAATAATGCATTCATTTCTCCATGTACAGATTTGGGTACGAAACTATCAAATCATCCAAGAACATGCATCCAATGCAAAAGAAGCACACCAAGAAAAGAAACTCACGGGCAGTGATTTAAAAACATCACTGGTGGAAATCGGACCAAGATTCGTCCTGAACCCAATAAGGATATTCAGAGGTTCCTTTGGAGGACAGACTCTGTACCAAAACGAACATTTTGTCAGTCCCAATGCCATCAGAGCAACCTACAACCAAAAAAGAGGAAATCATTACAAGGAACGAAAAGATGCACAGAAAAAAAGAAAGGCCAGAGAAGAATCCATTGTACTTCCTCAGGATCCATTAGATTCCGTATTCAAGTAAACAAAATACAGTAGGGAGTAGTAATTAATTAATATACAACAACATTGTCATCACTACTAGTACTTGTTTTGATCTTGCTTCACTACTTGTTCTACATCAATAATGTCACCTCTTTTGATGTCAGTAGTAGTGGCATTGCTGTACGTGCCAATTTGCAACAATTTGGCAATGTCGGTTTCCCCAAAATAAGTCTCCAATATCCAGCACTGCAGTTTATATATATACATATATATATACATTAGAAGACATATAAAAAATGACACTTTTTTCCCTCAAAACAAATACAGTACAAAAGACATTATTATACACTAATGAAAAGAAAAACTCACCAGTGTGGCCAGTGGCAAAACATCTGTAAAGGGCAAGATTTCTTCCACAAATTCCAATGCAAAAATCACATTGCTTCCCTGAAAGAGATACCGTAAAGCAAAAGCTGCCAAGGGTGCATATGCCACATCGGTCAATTCCCCCACTAAAGGTATCAATTCCGACGACGTCCCAAGAATATCCATCACTAGACACAAGAGCAACTTTCCAACGTCTGGCGATCTTGCAATCATTTGTGATCGTGATGTGGTGGAAACAGCATTGCTCCCTGCATTCGTACTCCAGTCCTTGTCCCTGTCCATATCCTTGTCTTTGTCCTTGTCCTGGTCCTTCAAAAAGACCAATCCCTTTTGAGACACATAATTTCCAAATGCCACCAGCTGAGAAGAAAAGAAAAACGTCAACAACCCAACCACTGCAGTTGCAATCACTTGCCCCACCAAAACTGATAAAATTTTTGTCTTGAGGGACGACCAAAACACACTTGATACAACAACAGGATCCAATACCGTACTTCCATCAAATACTTCCACAGCTTGCCATATAGAACAAGCAGCACTTGCACTTTGTAGAGAATCTTCTGGAAGCATCCTTCGTGCAGAGGACGTGCGTAGTCGTAGTATTGGTAATTCATGGTTGATACGACGTTGGTTCCCACCCATCTTGCTGCTGCTGCTGCTGCTACTACTGCTGCTACTGCTACGGATGAGAGCAGTACTAAACGAATTACATCCATTGTTTTTGTGATGGCCATTGTTGTTGTTACTTCTGCATTGGTGGAAGGGGACGGCGACACTATTTCTTCTCACGGGTGTAAAAGCAAGGCAGCAGTGATTGGCCAGCGAGGAGAAGAAGAGGAACAGTGCAAGCAAACGGCAGCGGTAGAAACGACCAGTTTTAGTTTTCATAATGTTATCTATCTCGTGTGTATGTACTGTCATGAGTGTTTATGAAAGAAAGTGAACGAGTTATGAATGAATAAAAATGAATGATAAATATATTATTATTTTTTAGAGAGTGAATGTTTGAACTGATCGGATGTGTGTGAAACTGACGTGTGACCCAATTGTCTCATTTTTCTTTTTTCTTTCTCTCCCCTTTTTGGATTTTTCACTTTTTCCTTTTTTTTTATTGCTGTACACTTGCTCTGTCTGTTCTGTGGTGTAATACAGTACCGTGCTCCTCTACTGTAGCTACACGTAGCTACAGTAGGGGATCTTTGCCCCGCTTTATCCCACAAGTACGTACGTATGCAAGTCACTTCTCCATTAGTGTACGTACAGTAGTGTCTTGTGTACGTTACAATACATACGACAATACGACTGCATCTATCTATCTATCTATCTATCTATCTATCGAGATAATCAACTAATTAATATATTATCATTTTAGCTTGCCAAGTCCTTAGTGCACACCGACCGTAAGCAAGCAAGAGAGGAAGGGAGACAGAATGAGAAACGCATTGGATGCCTTTGCGACCTTGAAGAAACGCTGCATCATGTTACTGTGGCTGATGGGTGGTTGCTGCCTGACTGCTCCTCGATCGGTGGAAAGTTTTGTTGCGTTTGCGCCAACCATTGGCTGTCGCAGTACTGCCAGTTTATGTGCCTACAAACCTTGGATTGGAAATTTCAAAAATTGGAGTGTCGGTCCCTGGAACCAGCAAAGCTTCAACAATTGTAATGATAATAGTGATGATGATAATGATGATAATGATGATTACGATGATGATTACGAGGATGCAACAACTGGCAAATCTTCCAACGTCATGGCGGACATTATGCGTTCGTTCCTTCTTCCACGTGGAGGAGAAAGAGCAGGAGCAGCAGGAGGAGGAGGAAGAACAAAGGCACTTGTATCTCTTGTTCTTGCTCCATATTTATCTATAGTATTGCTATCTTGTCCTGTACTTCCTGTTCACGCTGAAACTGTGGCTACTGCTGCTACTACTACGGTTCGACAATACGATGGATTTGCCGAATATGCCAAAGAGAACCAAATGGAGAAAAGTGATGTGGGATGTTTCATTAACAAATGTGGAGATGAGACGAAAATGCTCTTTTCCAATCCTCGAGGGATCAAGGGAGTTTCTTGTCTTGGACGGTGCAAGGGGGAACAGTCGTGTGCCACTCGATGCTTTGCTGAATTTGGGTCGGAAGATTTGAACAATTGGCTGTCTTGTACGATTGAAGAAAATGAATGTGTCAAGGTACCCAAGAATGTTGACAATTCGGCAGAGAATCAGGGATACTCGGATACAGTCCAGTCCTTTGATCCTAAAATATTACTGGGCACTTGGTATAAAACAGATGGATTGAATCCCAATTATGATTTGTTTGACTGTCAGACCAATACGTTTCAAGTGGCACAACGTACAGGAGTAGCAGGAGGAGCAGAAGGAGATGAGGATGTGTCCGAGTTGGATATGGGGATATTTTTTAGAGTGCCAAGGCCTGCTTCTGCCGGAGGTGGATTTTGGGAGAATGATTTGACCGAACACATGATTGTTGATGCTGTCGTGAACGAACAACCACAGGGTGGTACTGGTACTGGTGCTGGTGCTGGAAGAACCATGCACACGGCAGGGAAAATGTATGGACTGTCCTTTGATGAAAATTGGTACATTCTTGGACAATCGGATGGCAAACAGGGGGACATTCCTCCATTTATAGTGGTTGCGTACAAGGGACATACACTGCAGGGAAATTACGAAGGTTCCTTTGTGTATGCCAAAGAGCCGGTACTACCATTGGAAGCTGTGCCTGCTGTGACACAAATTCTGGCAAAGAATGGGTTGGATTTCAAGGACTTTACCAAGATTGACAATACTTGTCCTACCGATCGAGTGGCGTTGAATGACGACCAGGCGGGGACTGGAACATCGACGACAGATTGGATTGACCTTGTTGTGGGGGAAGGTGGAGTGATTGATTGGATTGTGCCAGGATGGCGTGGTGAATATAATGCTAACAGTAACAGTAACAAAAGATAGACCCATGAATGAGAATGAGATGGTATAATAGTGTATGTAAAATTGCTTGCTTGTCTTTGGTGTTTATATGTTGTTATATATACCGCATTTCTTATATATATGTTTGGTTTGTTAGTAATGGTTCCCACTGGAAAGAGTCAATGGACAATTTCGCACGTCAAAGTCACAACCACTGCTGCTACTACTGGTGCTGCTGATCGCAAAACTCCCTCGCATTTTGGAACATTTTAAGCCATGGTCCAACTTTGAAATTCTTCCATTCCTCTGGAACCCAAGGCCATTGCCAAGTGGTGAACAAGCGTTCAGGGTGAGGCATCATTGCCAAATGACGGCCGTCTTCAGAACACAGAGCAGCAATGCCATCCGGACTTCCATTCGGATTGAATGGGTATTCAGTGGTAATCTCATTTGCATCGTTCACATAGCGAAGAGGAGCGAGGTTTTGTTCCATCACACGTTCGTGTACAGTTGTGTCGGGGAAGTGGAAACGTCCTTCTCCGTGAGCAATCCATACTCCAAGAGATGACCCTTCCATACCTTTGAACATAATGGCTGGACTGTCCAATATCTTCACGTTGCTGAAACGACTTTCGAATTTACCGCTGAGGTTGTGCAGAAGTCTTGGTTGTTTGTCCTCGGGAAGTCCTTCACTGTAAGGGATCCAACCCAAGAGGGCCATGAGCTGGCATCCGTTGCAGACTCCGAGACTGAAGGTATCTTTCCGACTGCGGAAATCTTGAAATTGCTTGTACACGTTTTCGTTGAACTTGATCACTCCAGCCCAACCTTTTCCGCTATCCAATACATCAGCGTATGAGAAACCACCGACAAATACAATGCCACGGAACATGTCAAGTGTAACGTTACCGCTCAAGAGGTCACTAACGCTAACATCCCATGCTTCGAATCCGGCGGAAAGGTAGGCGGCAATCATTTCCCTGTCTCCGTTACTTCCTTCTTGACGAATGATCGCCACCTTGTGTTTGCTTTCACTATTCGTTATGTCGTCGGCAGTAGGCTCAGGATCGTAGGACAGTTTCCACATTGGAGCTTTTCTATGTTTCAAACCTTTCTCCTCTTGTTCCACACACTCGGGATTTCTCTGACGGTGTTCTAATTTGAATCCAGTTGCTTCCCATATGTCTCTGAGCACTGCAGTTTTTTCATCAATACATGGGGCTGCACCGCCTACGGCAATTTTAATTGAATCTCCGGGTAAAGCGGATCCAATCACTGTGCATTTCACTCCCTCTGCACTATATAAAGCAATCACTTTTTCAACAGATTCATCTGTAACTTCAATTACTAATCCTGCTTCTTCGTTGAAAAGTGTTCCAATTTCGCCTGACCCGTCAGCTTCAGGGATGTTCACATCGATGGCGCAATTTCCAGCAAACGCCATCTCCAATAGAGTGACGGCTAAACCACCATCAGATCGATCGTGTCCAGACAAAATAATCCGTTCATCAATTAAATCTTGAGTTATCTCGAAAGCTCGTTTGAATGAGGTGAAATCCTCAACATCAGGACTCACGTCACCGATCTGTCTATAAACTTGTGCGAGAGCAGAACCACCAAGACGAGCCCGTCCATTTCCAAGATCAATGAATAATAATTTGGTGCTTGAGCCGGCGGGACATTTTAAGTCAGGAGTGACAGTCTTTGTGACATCCGGGCACGTGACATAACAAGTAAGTGAAAGTTCACCGGGAGCTTTCACTACTTCATCACCACACTGGGCCGCCATGGACAGTGAGTCTTTTCCACCATCGATACCGACGTCGAGAGAAATCAAAGCATCCCTTAGAGCCTCACATGCATCATACATTTTGGACCCCTCTCCAGGAAGTTTGGCTGCATACATCCAATTTCCACTTGCCTTAATGTCAGAAATTTTTGAGATTTTTGCCCAAACCAAGTTGGTCATAGATTCGGCAACAGTCATTCTAGCCATAGCAGCAGAATCAACCAGCCCTTTAATTGGCTGTTCGCCACAAGCAACAGCAGTACCTGTCAAACCAAAGTGCGTGTGGGCGGTAACACCAACATTGGCCAAGGGCAATTGTAACGGTCCCACGCATTGCTGCTGGGCAATGAGTCCAGTTACTGAACGATCAACTTTGTGTACGAGGAATCTTTTGGAACCAACAGTAACCAGGCGGAGAACCAGATCCAATGCTTTCATGACTGTGGTTCCCTCTGGTAATTCTAATGGGCGGAGATCCAATTTAGGATGGTTATCGACAAACGTCTTTTGAGGCATTTTCCCAAGAACTAATTCCAAAGGAAGGTCAACGGGTGTTGACGCGTCAAGTGAGTCGCGCACAACTACCTTTCCATCACCAGTGACTACTCCAAGGATTCGGATAGGACAATTCTCACGATCTGCAATGGCCTGGAAGAGATCCCTATCGGATGGTTTGATCAGTAGGGCGTTGTTTTCTTGGTATTCGGCTCCCCAGATCTCCAGAACAGACATTGTCTTGTCACCAAGATACACCTATTGAAATGTGTTGTTGTTCAATGCAAAAGTGTGAGGAATGGCTCCACTCCATTTCCTTTCAACTACATCAACAAAAACAAAACTCACCTTGCGAATATCATATTCAGCACCAGCGGGTTCGACAATTTCTTTAAGTACATTTCCATTGCCACCAGCTCCTTGATCGTGAACGGAGATGATTGGATTTTTATCACCTAAATCACAGCACGCCTTCATGAGACGTCCCATACGATTCTCCATCTCAGCATCACCTCTTTGCACTGCATCAAAATCAAGGTCAGCATTCTCGGAGCTTTGCACTCGTGAGGATGCCGCACCCCCACCAATACCGATCCTATAGGCAGGCCCGCCTACTTTGACCACAAGCATTCCCGTTTCGGGTTCTCCTTTGACCGTGTGGAGTCCATCCATTTGTCCTACTCCGGCAGAGAACATGATTGGTTTGACCCATTCAAATCTCTCTCCATTGGGAAGACGCTGCCCAAAGGAACGTGACCAACCATGAATGACAGGTTCTCCATACTTATTTCCATAATCAGAAGCACCATTGCTCGCTTCAATTTGAATGTCAAGGGGACTGGCAAGATTATTGGGATAAACAAAGGACTTGTCTTCCCATGGAAGGTCGTATTCGGGAATTTGAAGATTTCCCACACAATAGGCTGCTACTCCTGCAATGGGGTAAGCTCCACGTCCTGTGGCCATTACATCTCTCAATCTTCCTCCTGTTCCAGTCTCCGCTCCTGCAAAAGGTGCTACGCCACTGGGAAAGTTATGAGTCTCTGCAGTTAAAATAGGGTGCAATGTCTGCGTCTGTACACTCATGGGGCTTGCCTTCCCAACCGTTACAGGCTTGAGTGCCTTGCATTCGTATCCACGAATGCTGGAGGAATTATCATGAAAGGCAATAATGGAATTTTGCTTGGATTCTTCTGTAAGTGTTTCCTTGACCAACTGAAACAATGTTTTTGGCTTTTCCACTCCATCAATGACCATTTTCCCTCCAAAGAACCAGTGACGAGAATGTTCCGAGTTGGATTGACCCATATCAAAGCATTCCACATCCGTTGGATTACGCTTTAATTTTTCCTGCAATGTACAAACAAACAAACAAACAAACAAACAATGCAATGGCAGATGAACGAAGATGAGTCTCATCGCATTGATTATGAAAAAGACTATACAATACCTTCTGTACGTACCTTGAAAAGATGGGTATAATAATCCAAATCAAAATCATCAAAGCCAAGTCCTTTTTCCTTATTAATCTTTTCCAGAGCAGCCCTGCCCTCCTCCATAATTGGCACAGTCGCAACCTTTTCCGTCACCACATCAATATCAAAAGTCTGGATGGCACTCTTGTATTCTTGCTCGGTCATTCGATCATGAAGTATATCATGAATAACCGCCAAAGCACGAGAAGACAACAGTGGCTTGGAAAGAGAAAATCGATAACGACGGGAACGTTCGAGCCTATCAATCATGGTCAAACCACAAGCTTGACAAATGGAAACAGCGTTGGACGAGAAAGCAGAGGCAAAGGACATGCGTGGACCGTACTCAAGATTCAGGAAATTGACCGCTGTAGTGCTCGCATCCGAATCCGAAAAAGCAGACTTTTCCAGACGAAGATTCTGCCTCTCAAAAGTTTCTGCAAGGAGCCACTCAAGACGCAGAGTCTGACTCTCATCCAAAGGTTCCAATGTCTGAACATTAAAACATGATTCGGTAGCAATAGCCTGTATGGCATCCGCATCTTCCGCCAAATGAAGAGACCTTAACTGCTCCTTGATGGAAGGCAAGAGCGAATGAGGAGGTTCCGTCTCACGATAATAATGAACAATGGTCATGGTTGGTTGCAAAAGGCAAGGGCTGAGGCACACGGCTGTTGTATCTAACTGACAAACGATCTAACTTGTTGACTGACGAACGATCTAACTAGCTTACTAAACTAATACACTTTTTGTAGATGAAAACAAATAAGTGTATGTTCCAAAGTGACCAACAAGCCTCAACTCTCAATAAGAATCAATGTATAATAAAATTAGGAGAGAGTAGTTTTTTGAAAGAAACTTTACACACACAAGTCATCATCCCACACCGATATAAGATTGAGTGGACATCAAAAGAGGGAAGAGTATCATACAGTACAGTGTACTACAAACATTACTACGGGGGGCTGGCTGTGTGGTGCACAACAAATCCGCGAATGCCTGCTGTACCATGGAGAAAATTCGAGTGTTCGCAACCTGTTCTTCCCAAAACACACAACAAGAATGAACCTCTCTACACACACGTTTGCTACTGGTACAGTGCAAATTCGCTCTCTCTAGAGAGCGCTAAAAAGACATGAAAACATTAAAAAGAAAAACAACAATTTATTTCTTCATGAAAGTACCGTTCTTGCTTTATTTAGTTAGTGAAGTTCAAACAAACAGACAAACGACGACACCAGCATGACAACAAACGACCGGGGAACACTTGCTTTATTAAAGCTTCCCAGGCATCTTAGTTTATCACTGGATGGAAGTCCAATGAACACTCTAAGGGATCCACAGGATGTTCTTGTGATTCGTGACATCCCCCCGGGGTTTCATCTTCTTGCCGTTCGTCATGGAACTGTTGAGGATAACGTTTATAATAATAATAAGAGCAACAAGGGCGATGCTGCTGCTTCTGGTGCTGGTGCTGGTGCACCCGTTGCAATGTCTTCTTCCATGATGACTTTGGGACTTGCACTCTTCTTTCCTACTACTGCTACTGCTACTGCTACTGCATTGCCATCCTCGTCATCTTCATCGTTGTTTCTTGTCAAGGAATACAATGTCATCACGGAAGAATGGTCCAAGAAAGAAATAGATGACATGACCAAACAGAATCTTTTCAAGGCCATCATTGAGAGTGGTGTGCTGACTCCTCGACCACGACAAGAAGAGTGCTGTTCCAATCAGACGACGAGTCCAATCATGGATGCCAACAAGATTCTACATTATAAGAACTTTTTATCGCCACAGACAGAAAGAAGATTACATAGAGAAGAAGAACAACAACAACAACAACAACTAGGATCCACAGGAAGGAACTTGGGGTCTATCTGGAGTATGCATCTTACCAATTATATATCCTTGGAAGTTTTGAATCGGCACTCTCTTACTGGCAAAGGAGATGAAATTATTCCTTCATCCTATACTGCTGCTGCTGCTGCTGCTGCTGCTGCTGGACCATCGCCTTGGAATGATGATCACATTGTTTCTGCATTGGGGGGTTCGTCTGCTGCTTCAGTCACAGACCATCCAGATGGCAAAGTGTTGCAGTACGTGCCAATTCCAATACCACCTTGGACGACGATCCAACGACGTGGTCCAGAAAGGGAATCTGCTGTGGCGTCAATTCACCGTCATGAAGGTACCAAACGATACCTTGCAACTCTGTCGCCACAAGAGCGTACTGCCTTCTTCTTTCTAAATGTCCACCGTCAGCCGCAGCAGCAGCAGCAGGCAGCCGATCGTCTTGTTGTGTCCATTCTAAAAGATTCCTATGGTAGCAAATGGGAAAACTTTATTGGAGAGTTCCAGTTGAGCTTTGTTCTGTTTCTCTGCTGTTCTTGTCTGTCCTCTCTTGAACATTGGAGAGATGTTATTTGTATGCTTTCTCACGTATCTTCGGATTTGCTTCTTCTTCCTGGCAATGGCAGTGTACAAGGTGAAAATGCCCTTGATATGGTACAAATGTTTCATGCATTGCTTGTGACTTTGTACC
>JAAMXU010000295.1:0-11623 GCA_019693545.1 Chaetoceros muelleri | reverse complement strand
ATCCATCCGACCAATCGCCAGCCGTTTCATCTTTCTCGGTCACAAATTTGTATGCAGACATGACAATGATAGTGTCAGTCACGAGAATGAAGAACAAAAACTCACTTTACTCACTCTCGTCATATAATAAAACTGAATCTATCATTGTTTTATATAATTTGAATTCACAACTGATACATATCTTTCTCGAATGAGAAGACATTTTGTCAATTGGTCTTTGTTACTTTTCATTCGACAAATCTCGAAGGCCTTTTCTGTATTTGTTCACCAACATTGCACAGAACTATCTTTCTTACCTCGTGATCCAGTCATGTCAAAAATGAGTTTATTTGATTCCAAACGTGCACGTGTTCAGATTCATAGACCTAAGTTGCTATCAAGATCGTCATCAGTTGGTGTCCTTGCTCTACATTCATTGCAAGAAGACGAGGATGGTCAAGACAGCACTACAACAAAGAACATGATGAGGACGACGACGAATCTAGCTTCAGATATGCACACTTCTTCCTGTCCGGCTTTATTAACACTTGAAGTCTCCAACGAAATTTTAACTGATTATTCATCCAATGTGGATAATGTATCTATTGTCTCTACTGACGTTTCAGTTGCGTCGTTTGCTGATGATCTTGAAGAAGGAGCATCGACGTCGAGTTCATCATTTCTGGAAAAAGTGGAGTTGAACACTTTGATCCCAACCTTACACGGACAATCAAGTGCCAAGTCCCTTGCTGCGCGACTGGTAAGTACTGTTTAACGTACGAAACCTGCAGTACAGAAAATCATGCGTTGATGGCACGAGTTGATGGCACGTCACTAGTTTTGATGGACAGCCATCAAAAATAGCCTTTACGACGGAGTTGGTTATCATTGCCCTTTGAGAACTGTGATCCCCCCACCATTTGTTTTTCTCACATGTGCCGCTTCTTTTCTTTTGTGTCTTCCTCTCCACTACACACTATATTATTTGTTCTTTCACAACATACCTACATACATACAATTTTGTTTCTTCTCCAACGTTATTTGAATGTCTTGGCGTGATTCTTGTTTTCCATCCAAAATCAGAACGTTGATTTGAGCTCCACCATGCTCACCTCCCACATGCAATTGACCATTCCTCACGCACCACCAAAAGTTGTGGGGCATCGTGGACACCTCTATCGTTCCTTGGAGAATACTCGGCATTCGATAAAACTGGCTGCGGAACATTGCCATGAGGTCGAGATTGACGTATTTCTTCTCAAGTGCGGGACTCTAGTGGTATTTCATGGTGGTGGGAATGATCAGAACCCTGGATGCCTCAAGGATTATTGCAACATGGAAGGATCTATTCTTGATCTGTCTTACGAGGAAGCTCGCAGTTTAAAGTTCAACCCACATCATCTTGAGTTTGGCTGTGGTCCTGATGTGATTGAGCAACTGGCCCACGAGTACTACATTCCAACTCTGGAGGAAGTTCTGTCCGATGCCAAGGAGACGGGTGTTATCATCAAAATTGAACTCAAGGGTCCCGGGACGCCTGAACCTGTGCTAGAGCTAGTGGAGCAGCTCGACATGGTAGACCAAGTGCACTACAGTTCCTTTGATCATACAAGAATCAAGAGAATACGTGAGCTTCGTCCCGAACGCAACCCGGATGGATCCTATCGTTACAAAACTGGTGCACTGTTTGATGAACCTCCCGAGAATTTCATTCAGATTGCTTTGGATGCAGGTGCCTCGGAAGTTCATTTGAAATACAGTACTTGTACCACGGAGAGGGTCAAGAAGATACATGATGCAGGCATGGACAGCATGATTTGGATGAGAGGGCCCGTTGGAATGTTGCAGGACTTAGCTAACTTGTTTCAAGACGTAGGAAATGAAGATGAGCGCATGTATTTGGCAATCATGAAAACTGGTGTGAAAGCCATGTGCGTCAACAAGCCGGATGTCTTGGCAGGTCTTTTGACGAAGCATCAGGCTGTAAACTGTATATAGTCCAGCGAGAGCCAAAGATGGAGTGGATGAGTCGGAAGGAACTCATATCAACAAATGAATGAAAGGATTTCAACATGACTTGTGATGTCGCATTTCTTGGGCGATTGTTTAAAGTAGTTAGGTTTCACATCATCCCATGATGATGATTAAAAAAATCTGCACAAGAGAATGAATGTCAACATGACTGGTGTTGGTTCATTTCTCTCTTGTGCTATTGTGTCTTTTAGTTAGTTAGGTTTCGCATCATCCCCATGATGATGATGATTAAAAAATTCTGCACAAGAGAATGAATGTCAACATGACTAGTGTTGGTTCATTTCTCTCTTGTGCAAGTGTATCTTGTAGTTAGTTAGGTTTCACATCATCCCCATGATGATGATGATTAAAAAATCTGCACAAGAGAATGAATGTCAACATGACTAGTGTTGGTTCATTTCTCTCTTGTGCAAGTGTATCTTGTAGTTAGTTAGGTTTCGCATCATCCCCATGATGATGATCAAAATATCTGCACATTTCTCTCTAGTGCAAGTGTATCTTGTAGTTAGTTAGGTTTCACATCATCCCCATGATGACGATGGAGTTAGATTTTCAGGTTTCACATCATCCCACACTAGAGTATGAATGACGACATGACCAGTGTTGTCACATTTCTTCCGCAGACAGTAATATATTGTGTGGTGATAGATGTTCAGGTGGCGAATCATCCAACATGAAGAAGAAAAAAAAATGGCACAAATGTGAATAGCAACATGACTTGTGTTGTCTCATTGTTTCTTGGGCAAATGCATGTCGTAGTTAGTTTGGCTAATGTCTTTTGTGGTTGGTTGTGAATTCGATGTCACAACATCATCCAATGACAATGCATGAATTTTTTTACAACAACAATGTTGTCACAGTTCTTGCTCAGGCATTTCTACGCTGTTCCATTTTGAGGTTTCACATTCCGACATGCTAGTTATATAATGAACCAATTATTATATATATTGTTGTCATGTTACATTCATGTGTAAGAAAGAAATGAATACAAGTAAAAGTTTCGATTGTATGTAATGACAATAAAACTATCAACATGGAAATGAAATTTGTACCCAAACAAATATTTAGTATGTTAAAGATTCAGATTCATGCCTTGACAATGAAACGGCACATGAGTTAGAGAGAGCAAAATAAGAGAGCAGGACAGGGCAGGGTAGAGCAAGGGATCTTACATACACTCCATTACCCGTCCCCTCTGCTCCCTTTTTCCTCCCCAACGAACGCCACGCCACGTTCCACTTCACAAACCAAGAGTCTTTCCTCCCACACATATCCAAACAGTAACTTGGTTCTACAACCACTCTTCCGGGTCCTAACATTACGAAAAAAGGTTGGTCTGTCATCACGTCCAAAAAAAAGAGAGAGAGAAATGGGATTGACCTGCCCATTTCCAAATTCCTTGGAACGTTCTTTTTTAACGGTAACTGTCGTTGAAAGAAAATCAAACCACAGAAAATTGCGTCAGCGTCAACACTCTCAAGACTCAAAAATTAAAAAAACAATGAAATATTTGGCCACAAACACAAACCCACACATGTTCACTTTGTACTTACAGTCCATTGTTGATACGATCAATTACGTAATCTGGAGAAGGAGTCTTGGCAGTAAGACGACTCTCATACTTCTTGATCACATCAGCCTCAGCAGAAGAAAGTCCCGGAATCTTGTAAAGATCAGCAACTCCAGAGTAAGGTCCATGAGATACAATCTTTCCAGCAACTGTGGGGTACATGCCAGGCATCTTGAGGTAAGCACGGATGTTGGCGTTGTTAATATCCACAATGGAAGATCCTCCGAGGTATCCAATGTTCTCATAATCTATGACAGCGTTGGCTGCAACGGGTGCGGCAAGAGCAGCAGCAGCGGTAAGAGCACCAAAGAATTCACGGCGTCCAGACTCTGCTTGAAGAGCGGTAGTGGAGGTCGCGGAGGCGGTGGGGCTGCTGGGGGCAAAAGCTGCAGCGGAACTGAGGAAGGAATGGATGGACATGTGAAAAAGATCGAGTGACATGAGTAATCGCAGTGCAATCCAATGAGCAGGACGAATACGACACATCTCATGTGACAAACGTCCAATCGTATTCGCATGACACTCGCCCCGTACGGGAGGATGTGAACGCAAACATTTGTGTATTCAAAAGACAAACAGGCGGACATGCCTAAACAAAAAGACAGACATTTACTGCTCTGCTGTCCTTGGAAGTGTTCAACCGTCATGTCTTATTTTTTGTTACTTACGCAAAGAGAGTAGCAAGGATGGCGATCTTCATGGTTTTGTCAAGTTTGTGTATGGTCTATGTCGTTGTTGATATCGGTTGTGCAATCGAAGGATTGTATGGGCAAGATGGAGAGAGACGGGGAGAGAAGTGATTTTAATTTTGAGGTTTGCTTGATCTTTGCCTGATTTGGGATCGAAATCGTTTCTGTGTTATTTTTGGTAACGTACGTACCACCGCTCCTCCTCAAGACCTTGAATTTCACAGATTGTACAGTATGGTTTTGTACAGTGTTGTGTATATTGTACAGTACAGAACGCTCAGTACTGTAGGCTTTTTTCTTGGTACAAATTCTACCAGTGGTCACCTACTAACTACCGACCTACCTACGTACCCCCATCGATATCCCTCCATCCAATCTCTACTACAGTACTGGTAGTACCAACCAGCCTCGTCGAGCGAACTTGCCCTACAGTCCTACAGATGTGACCGTATTGTAGTGTACGTACATGGATCCTGAAGCCGCAAAGATACAGATTCAACTTCACGCAAGGGCCCGGAGGACGGATGATAGATGGGGGGCGGCGGGTCCTGACTTGGAGAGAGGATAGAGGGAAAAGAAAAAGAGAGAGAGAAGAAAAAAAGAAACCAAACACCATCGGTACATTCTCTACTACTCTAGCTCTAGTACAGTACCCGCAACTGTACGTACCCGCACAATAGTTACTCTAGAGCTACATCATTCCTACAGTACATCATTTCTTCATCATATATCTTTTGCAAGCAACACAAATAATTAATGTGCTCACCTTTGACTTGCATGTATGTGACTAGCTCTTGACACACACCAAAAAAAAGAGAAAGAGAGAGAGAGAGAATAATGATACATTATCATCCACTTATATTTCGAAAAGTTTGTCTGTGTCTAATAATTTTCTTCTTGGTGGGAAAGGAGGAGGAGCTTTCCTTCTACTGGTCCAAGAGCAGCCTCCTCGTGTTGGGATTTTCTCCGACACAGATTTGGGCGGTGAGGCGGTCACTTTCGTATTTGAATCCACGACCATCCCTGCATTTAGGCTCCAGTCTTTTTTCTTCGTCGTCTGTGGGCAGTGGCGACCCTGCTGATACGGACGATGGTCGTAAGGACGACAAGGATGCAGAGGATCAGGATACTCCTTCGTCTTCTTCTGCTTCTTCTGGATCCGTCGTCAAAGGATCCAACGTGGCAACAAGGGTTGCTTCACGTGAAACGTCCAAAGTAGAAAAGAAGCAACAGGCCCAAATCAATCGATTGAAATTTCGTTTGAATGAATTGCAGCAGTCTCTTGAAGAATCGGAACGTCAAAAGGAACAATTGGAACTTGAATTGAAGAGTTATCAAGACAAGAAGGAAGATTTGTCGCGACTGCAAGAAAAACAGCAGCAGCAGCAGCAGATACAACAACAATTGGAACAAAATCAAAAAGAGCAAATGGAACGCATCGGGGCCCAAGAAGAACATTTGCAGTCCCTCATGCAAGAACGTGAACAACTGGTGCAAAAGATTGATGAATTGACAAGACAATTGGAACAAGTTTCAAAGGTTGTAGTAGACAAGGATAATGAATTGATGGAATTACAGAAACAATATGCAGAAGAGTTGGAAAGGCAAAGTGTTGAATCAAAAGCTATGCAGAAAGAATCGTTGCAAAGAATAAATGAGGTACAAGAAGAATTGAACGTGCAAAAAGATTTGTTCATGGAACAGCAGAAGGTTCATGAAAAGGATTTGCAAGATTTGAAACAACAATCAAGTGATGAGTTGGATAAGGTAAGGAAACAATCAGAGAATGATACGTACAAGCTCAAGTCTGTATTAGTAGCCAAACAAGAGGAACTGGAACGGATGTTGCAAGAGGTGAAGTTGGCAGAGGATCAAGTGCAACTTACAAGAAAAGAGGCACAAGAAAATGTGGAGAGGCAACAGGAAGAAAGTCGTAGATTTCAAAGAACTATCAATGAAATTTCCATTCGAGAAAAGAAGGAAATGCAAAAACAGATTTGGGAGTTGGAAACAAGGGTTCAGGCGGCGGAATATAATTTGATTGTGGCTCAAAAGAAAGCCAAGGAACTTGGGAATGTAGTGACTTCCTTGGAGCAACGTATTCAGGAACTTGAGTTGGATCATTCCATGGAGTTGGAAGAATTGAATGAGAGGTTAAAGGCGGAGGAATGGTTTTATGCAAAATCCAAGCTGTCCGCTAAGAATCGGATGCAGCGTTTGGTGGAAATGTTTCAAAGAAGGATGCGACGAAGAGATAATAGGGCGAGGGATAACATCGAAGATCTGCGGGTGAAGTTGATACAACAATTCGATTTGGAAAAGACCGAATTGGCCAGAGAAAAAGATGATGCTGTAGAAGAGATGAAAACAAAGGGAGAAAGGGATCTGGAGATGGCCAAGGAACAATTCAATGCAGAAACATCCAAAATAAAAAATGAAATAATCATCGCGCAAGACAAAGCACGAGAAGAAATCAATGAATTGAAGATAGGATTTGAAGCTGATTTGAAAAGTGAGAGTCTCAAGATGCAACAGGAGAAGGAAGCAATCTTGGCAAAAAAGGAGTTGGAAATTAGCCAAATACAGGAGGAAGCAAGGAGAATGTACGATACACTCAAGATGAATATGAATCAAAAACTGGAAAACTCGTCCAAAGAGAAATTGGCTCTTCGACGAATTATTGATGAAAAGGATGAACAGATAAGGTCCTTCGAAGCTGATCAAAGCAGCTTGCGAAAACTAGTCAAGTTAACGTGGAAAGTTACCAAGGAAAAGATTACTCGTAGAAGAAATCGACAATGACATGATAGTTTGGGGTCATTATTCGGAATACAGTACTGAGCATTGAGCGTGATTTGCAGTATGTATATTTTTTTAATGGACTACGTTACACTTGTATTACTATAACAAATTCTGATTCATTTCAGTTTGTAGAATATATATAAAATGAAAAATGTTTGTAACACGCGAGATGGTTTCCCTATTCTACGATTTTTATTTGAACATGATCATGCAAACCTTTAAACAGCATTTGTCCTTGGAAATGTATCAATCCCTTTCGTTTTGCCGCTTTCAGTGTTCCAACCAATGCTTCGTAATACTACAGTAGGGGGTAAGGATAGGAAAGCAATCGGATGGAAAAATGGATTAGTTTGCAACCAACCAAAAAACGTACCTGTTCCACGTGCTCATCAACAAACAAATCACCAAAGGAACAAAACTGCTCCTCTTTGGGTTCAATCCTCTTTATGTCTAGAAGTAGTTGTCTTATTTCTCTATCTACCCTCTCTTTGTGTGTCTCGGCTATCTTATTTTTTAAGTCTCCCTCGGCGACACTGTCGAGTCGCTCATTTAGAGCGATTGAAACAGAACGATTGACGGGTATAGTTCGTGGCATATTCCCTGAATCAACTGTATTACAACATGACAAATCATCATTCACTTTCTCCTCCTTGCATATTTGAATTCCCTTCTTTTTATATTCTCCATTTGGTTTGACAAGGAATGGCTTCCCATCCCTGTCAATATGAATATTCTTCTTCATCATCTGATTTCTCAAGTGGGAAGGTGTCAAGATTGTTTTCTTTGTCGAAGATGTTGATGTTTGGGTAAAACAGTCCTTCTTTACGGGAGTCAACAGAAGTGTACTATTACTTTTGGAGGAGGAACTTTCCATGCAAGAACTCTTGGCGGTGGGTGATATGACGACAGTCTGTTGCTGAGACGAGCTCGTCGTCATTGTTGGTGGTACATGGCTGTTTCTTCGGGTGGGAGTACTAGTACTGTTGGGCGGTTTATTTCCGTTTTTTATAATAGATACTTGAACATGATCATGCATTCCCTTGAACAATATTTGCCCATCAAATTGAATGAGCCCTTTTTTCTTTGCAGCTTTTAAAGTCCCAACGAGTGCCTCGTAATACTGCTCTACTGCTGGATCTACAAACAGATCCCCAAACAGGCAATAAGACTCTCCTTCTGGTTTGATACGTTGGATATCAACTAAAAGTTGTCGCGTTTCTGCTTCGACGCGTTTCTGAAAACAAACAAATAAACAAATTAGGAAGATTTATAACAATTCATTAGAAATGTTATCTATTCCAACATAATAAAAAATCACCAATTCCCACTGCTCCTATTAGCATAATTACTAATAATGGAAGGTTGAAATGGACACTGTGCTAGGTGAGGAAGCAAAGCAAGTCAAGAACCACGTACCTCCTGTTCCGACATCGTGGCGGAGACAGAGTTCCTTTTGCTGGTTATCATTTTTATTTCTGCTTACTGTGGAATGTGATCTGCAGGGATAGGTGGCTCCTATCTGGCATAGCTGGTTTATTATGATAAATAATTTCTAGAGTGTACCAATAGTTTTTTATTAGAGTCTACAAGTTTTACCGTTGTACCAAAGAGCAAATTAATGCTGTACACGATTCTTACCAAAGTTGAGAAGAGGACGTTACAGTATTTATTTTACAACACAAGAAGGGAGCAGTTGCACAACTTTCCACGTGACTCGAAAGCACTTTCGAAACTACACAAAAGTCGCAGAAGTCGCGGTCTATTTTTTGTTTTTTGAATCCAAATCCCGCGTTTTTGGATTTTGTTAATCAAACAATCATCAATACTGTGTACCAGGGTACTGTACACTCTCATGCACAATAAGAGGTGTTCATGCGGAGATCTGAACATGTAATAAAAAAATCTAAGATGTCTCCCCCGGGGGGGGGGAAGATAATCTGTTTTAGGCATCACCTTGGTCTCATCCATACAAATTATGACCTCTTTTGTTCATTCATTATTCCTTAACATATATAAAAATGTGGCTTAATTGTCAGATTCTTAATTCTTGTGTTTGGGGAAGGATAATGAATACAATTGTAGGATTCCAAATCATGTATGATTTGCTAATTAATTTTTTAAATTTATTTTCTTTTTGACAAAAGAAGCAAACGGGGGTGCCTGTCGTCTCTGTCCAGCACAATGGACGATGGGGGATGTAAAATTCGAACTTGTGGCCGCAACAAAAAGACAAAATTCTGACACGAAAATGCTATCACCACTTCATATACCTTTGCTTGTATCCAATAATACCTTTACCTAGTACAGTATCTTTACAACATATGCCTTCTAGATCAAATAGAAGAATACAATACGACGTGTATGATCATATACTCTGTTTGTGTACAATATTGTTTGTCAGTGCTGGCACTTCCATGTGAGGCTCTAAAACGTCACCATTGCCATTTGTATCTTTCCTAGCCGTACCCATTTCTCTTCACAATTTTAAGTTTATCTTTTTAACCTTTCCCTTTTCACCAATCAAGAGTCAACCGTGGCACAGCAGTAATATTACTGTTAGATACTAAGCAAAAAGAATAAGCAATCTTTGTCACATCTATCCCCAAAAACAACACATTTCCTTCAACAAACACTTATTCATATCCATTTGACTTTCTGTATTTATCATACTGGATCAAAACATACTACTTTTCCTAGATTGAGAGCAACTATTGCAAATGAATGCTGCCATGCTCATTGTTTCTGCTTCTATTCCTTGCTGGCGTCTTTTCTCCTCCTACATCAAATAGCAAGAGAGCAGTTCCATCTCGGTTGTAGTATAATTTTGTTGTGCTCTCGATAGCCTTCGGCTGAAGAATGCAATTGGTTTCCCATCTTGACTGATAACAGCACCCAACTGTTTATCAGAGGCATCTGTATGTATGTCGAATGGCTTACTCGAATCTGGGTAATTCAAGAGCGTTTCTCTTGAAACCATTCTTTTCAATTCAAGGAATGCGGACTCCAGCTCGTCATTCCACACGAGTTTCTTATTTTTTGGACCACTAGACACTTCAGTGAGTGGAGAGAGAATGTGAGATCATCGTCTCCACATGTCTCTGTAATACTGAACAGAACCAATGATAGCTCTCGCTTCAGTGGTTGTTCTTGGACGATTCATGTCCATAATCCCTTGAATCTTTGCAGGATCAGGCTTGATACCTTCACATGAGATAATGTATCCAAGATATGGAATCTCACTAAGGCCGAAGCTGCATTTATCAGCCTTGATTTTCAGTCCGGCGTCTTGAATTCTTTTGAAGCAAGTATCCAACTGCTTCAGATGGTCATCGAAGGATCCCTTACTGATGACTAGAATATCGTCGATGTATGTCTTTACACCTTCGATATCGCCAAGTAGCTGATCTACCTTGGCTTGGAAAACGTCACCAGAGCAACACATGCCCATTGGTAAAACGTTATATCTGAATTTGCCAAATTCGGTGACGATGGTGGTCAAATCTTTGGCACCAGGCGTCAGGTGAATTGTATAATATCCCATGTTCAGATCCAATGCCAAAGCAAATTGGAATCCTTCTAATTCTTGAAGCATATTGGCAATACGTGGCAAGGGATAAGGTTTTCTTTTTATTAGTTTGTTGACTTTGCGATAGTCAGTAATGAAGCGCACTGTACCATCCTTCTTTGGAATAATGAATACATGCGTTCCCCATTCTGAATCTTGCACTGGAGTCGGCACTCCAATGTCAACAAGATGAAGTAACTCTTTTCTAAAAGTTTCTTTGTTTATTTTTGGAACAGGATAATACCTGGAACTGACAGGCTTAGCATCCTCGCGCAGTTCTATATTGACTGGATCAGTATTCCACTTTCCCAGTGTTCCATCAAACAGCGCTTCATACTTCTGTAGAAGACGTAGCAAGCTGAGCTGCTGCCGTTTGTTCAATTGGGTTGCCTTGGCTACCACTTTACGCAAATTAGCCTTGTGGTAATCACTATCAAGGATTTTGACTATCCTATCAGTTGCCTCAGCTGTGACCTTCGGTTCTTCAGACCGTGCGATCATTTGTTTTATCTCTCTGGATGATATTGCTGATCGTCGAATCGGGAAATTGCTGCTTTTCATAGCGATCGATCGGCCATTCATCTGAATGGTGCAATCGCTATAATGAAGATCAATTCCCATGATCTTACAGAGATCTTGGCCAATGATCAAATCATAGCCTGTTCCTTCACCATCGCTATCATCTATAGCGAAACGGTGTCGGACTATATTGGTTTGACTAAATTCAGGCAAACTGAGTCCCAGCTTGGCTTCATATTTAGTATAGAACTTGCCTCCCGCGACATTGTAGGAGACTTTGTTCTTCTGCATTTTCTTGTTCCGCACTCCATCAACGAAGGAGCGCTTCACAATGCTATGGGTGGAACCAGGATCCACTAGTGCAATTAGTCTGCGATGAACGACAGAGAAATCATTTTTACTACAGTGGACATTGACAAAAGTCAGAGGTTTGGGAACATCCTCAGATGCCCGATCTACACTACT
>JAAMXU010000289.1:0-10727 GCA_019693545.1 Chaetoceros muelleri | reverse complement strand
ATTAGGCGTTATTAGGCGGTAACATTTTTTTTAACCCTAAAAATTATCCCCTTTCAGAGGGCTACAACAATTCACAAAGAGATTTGACAATGATTCAGCACAATACTTGAGGGGAAGAATGAAAAGAAAAAACCTATTACGAATCTCTGCCACATCAAATGAAGAGGATGAAGAGGATGGGCAGATTCCAATTCAACGACCACTGTCAGCAGGCATTTTGAGAGGGGAGAGGCTGTCAGCAGGCATTGTGAGAGGGAAGAGGCTACAGAAACGAGACCCATCTCTGCCTAGTGGCTTAGAGCCATTTAGAAAAGAACACAAACAGCAAGAAATGCTGATGGCCATTAACTTTATTGGAAAGAAACAGTGTACTTTGGATTATTTTATGGACAATAAGACTGGAAATCATTGGACATTATTGGAAGGTACAATGAAAGGGAAGGGGATACAGAAACAAGGCATATCTCCTCTACCCAGTTGCATCAACCCATTTAGAAAAGAGCAGCGACATGAAATGGCTGCAGAGGGGAAGCGGATACTAGTTCAGAACAAAACCAATGTCTAGTACCCCACCGCATCAACCCATTTAGAATAGAGCAAAAGCAGGAAATAACTGCCAAGAACATTGCAGGAAATAGGAAAGGAAGTAGCAGAAAAAAAACAGTGTACATTGGATTATTTTAGGAGCCAGAATGTATGAATGATTGTACAACACACAGCCACATGACAATCACAAAAAAAAAAGATACATATTAACAAAACACTTGGAAATAATAATGACTAATCCGTATTAGTAAAGTGTAGAATGATAACACTGGCACATAAAAATGCAATGACCAGAGTTTTGTTATGATGATGCAAAATTTCTCTTTATGACACATTGTCTCTCAACACTAATTGCCTTAGAATGTAGCCAAAGTTGTACAATATGACAGTACGAGCTATGACAGTATGAGCAGTGTCTTGGTTTGTGTTTTGTATGTACAAATCTCTGTACATTGTACGTTGTACCAGATACTGTATGAAGAAGTGGGATAGACTATTTTTAAATTTATACAGTGGAGCAACATACGGGCTAAATTGACATCATATAACGAGCTATATTGTTGCAGACACGGGAAAGAAAGAAAACTTCAAATGTAAATAAATAGACATATTATGAACAGCTACGTTGTTGCAGACATGGGAAAGAAAAATTCAAACATGAAGACAGAACAATCTAACGGCACCAAATCATGTTCTCTGTCATCCCATCAACCCATCAACCATCAACAGACATTGAAGGTGCATTATGTACCGACATCATTACAAACATTCACTCCTCTTTAATTGAGATAAAAAAAACAACACAGAACAATGGCAATCAGAAACATAAATGAAATGCATGGAATAACTCGACATTACATCTTGTATTCAAAGACATGCATTAATTCTAAAGTTACTACATCATCACTCATATCCGGATCAAAATTTACTACCACCAAGAATAATACTGGCAATCAGTTCTGATGTTTCATAAGTCACAAACAATTAAACACATTGGAAATATATAACAGTAATGCAATAGAGCTACAAAGGGAAAACAGTGACGAAGACATTCTTAATATATCATAAAGGTGAGTTGCAGTTGCATCTAACCATGCCTCATTTCGATGTGTGTTGGCCTCCTCCTCCCACTTCCCCACCTGTCAGGGATGACTCATATTTTTTAGACATATGACAAAAGTCTAAAATTTATTGACTTATCCCTGAAGGTGCCCAGGGGTAGGGCTTGGTAGTATGAAGTGTGTACTGTGTGCTGTGTGGTCTACGTCCTCCTCCTCCCACTTCCCCACCTGTCAGGGATGACTCATATTTTTTAGGCATATGACAAAAGTCTAAAATTTATTGACTAACCCCTGAAGGTGCCCAGGGGTAGGGCTTGGTACTATGCTGCTGTGTGTACTGTGTGGTCCATGTATTCAATCTCATACTTAAATTTTGATTAATTGATAACTGTAATTGAATTGATCTTAGTAATTGTATGTTATGATAACTGTATGTTATGTAATAGATTACTTTTTATTATATAACAAGTATTTTGGTTCTAAATCTTATGCATCTCACCAAGATTCTATCTGTAGTGTATTTATTCCCTTAATGTGTTGATCACGTTGATCAGATTTATATATTGGTACCCTTCTTATTGATTATTACTTCTTACAGTATTGATTCTAGCCTGCCATGTAGTAGCACTTACGTAGAATCTAGTATGGCGGCTCACTTTGATCAGAGTATTTTATTCTAACCCTAATTACCAAGCCCTAATGTATTTATATATCGGTACACTTCTTATTTTAATATATAACTTCTTATTGATTCTAGTGTCAATTGTTGAAATATTGATTACAGCTTTATTACTTCTGAGAAGAAGTAGGGTCTAGCTATACTTCAATTTGCACTAAAATAAAGATAAAACAAAAAAATAAAATGGCTAACCCAACCCATCCAGTACAAAATAGTTATTTAAGTCAAGTCCTGTCCTCCTCAGTAGCAGGTTAGCAGAAAGAAGATTAATGCTTTGCAATGCTAAGGAAGAGGCTTTTGGATTTTGTTTCATTTTAATTTATATTTACATACACCATGATGTCAGACAGTCTGTGATATATATAATGATAGACAGCATGAGATCTGTCTGAACTTGAAAAATACCTTAACTTGAAAACACATATAATATCATGCAACATGGGAGAGTCCATTTGGCTTCATGCTTTATCCTGCCAAGTTTCTTCCTCTTTTGTCACCTGATACTGCTTCTGGAAGAGCTTCTGGTTCTTCTTTTTGCCATTCTTCTTCAGCTGCCAATTCTGCATCATCAATGAGATCAATAGTAATGATGAGATTCAAAATGATAGTTGTGATACTACCAATAAAATAGGGAGTATTAACAGCAATCATAATACCCACACGAAAGGAGTCTAGAGCTTCAGACATATCTGGATCATAAGGCCACCACTGATTTGGCCTTGCAGCACTTGCCCCAATACCAGGAGATGAAAATGCAGGAACAAGAGCAGTCCCAACACCTAGAGCAAGTGATGCAGCTACAATGTAGTGAGTACGCCGGTCAATACAATAAAATCCAATGAGCTTGATGCCTGACAAAATTATATTAGCAAACAAAAATGTGAGTGCCCCACCAAGGACACAGTTAGGGATGGATAAGATCCATGCTCCAACCTTGGCAATTACTCCAAAGATCAGAAGCCAAAACCCACAGGCATACCCTGCAGAAGTAGAGGCACATCTGGTCAAGGAAACGATGCCATTGTTTTGAGACAGAGTTGTATTTGGTGGAGTTGTTGCCAGAGCAGCAAAGAATGTTGCAACAGCATCACCAAGCAAGCCCCCTTGGATTCGTTTGGAATGAACTTCACCCTCTGGACGCAATCTAGATGCATGTTCAGTTGCCGTAACATCTCCAAATGTCTCCATTGCTGTTACTATAAATGCAATTAGCATAGGAATAACTGCAGGACCATGTATGCCAATTGGAAATCTTTCCACCCACAAGAATGTGAATATATCACTTTCTCTCATCCTATCACTAGTAACAAAACGTTGACCCTCATATGTGGCCATTGCAGCAATGGCATACCCACCAAGTAGGCCCCAGATGACCATATCTCCCAAAAATTTCAATTAACAAGAAGATGAGGAACACTGAGAATCCTAGACCAATGTAGGGTGCAGAACCATAGCCTAGCATTACTTCACCATTTCCAGGGCATAAATTTGTAGCACTGGGACTTCCTGCACAGCCAGCTCCACCACCCCAAAACCTTATTCCTGCACCAGTCAGCTGCACACCAATAAGCATGACAGTTACTCCCAAATACATAAGGAGGGCAGATTCTATTTAGAATCTTGTAGGGAATGAAAGAAATAAAAGCCTCAAGCCAAACGCATACCATGATGGTACCAAGTAGTTTGCCCCAGGCCTCTTCAATATCATAGCCACGTGACATGATGTCATACAAGATAACAGGAAAGATGGCATTGTATTGGTTTGCCGTTCCCATGGTGCTGAGTACACCTGTTCCCAGCTGATAGTTGGTAAAAGGGATTGGGATGGTACTAACCTGCATCATTGTTCCTATATCAGAACAGATTAGAGAAGCACTAACGAGATACTGTGCAACATCCGTAGCCCGCTGTCTGTTGGCAGCTTGCTCCTCCCCGAGGGCAGGGTCGTACAATTCCGGAAAATAGCTGCAAAATCATAAAAAAAGAGAGTCATTGACCAAAACGAACAATGTTGTAACAAGAGATAGATCCGTAAAAGCATTGCATTTGTTCGTACCTCATCACAACATTGAAGATGAGAAGAGCCGGGGTGATAATATTCGTACTCATCGTCAATGCATGCTGCAGTCCAATCATCAAACTCACGGTCAAACTTAGAGTTTCATCGTGAGCATAAAAAGGGGGTGGTTTATACTCGTCTCCTTCTTACAAAACGGAAAACGGGGTGTGCACAAAAACTTCCAGTCATAGTCACCAACCAATGCAGCCTTGAGTCCGTGGTTCTTCCACGTCTGGTAGATACTAGTACCCATGATGTTGTCAAGAAGAAGTCACAGTTTGGAATTTCCTATGACTACCCTGGTACTTGTGGAGTAGAGTATGAGACCCCGATGATTTCCTTAATTAAGAGTAACAAACAACACAAGTGTCAAATTTATGAAAACAATGGATCGGCTTTGCTTTATGAAGAATCTCTCTTTTGTAAAAAATAACAAGGGGAAGCATCATACATCGCAAAAACTCCGTGACATGTGAAGAATTTTTCATGATGACTTGTTCAAGCACCAGTAAAAACTTCATGAATGACACGTGGACCATGGACCATTGCCTACCAAGAAGCCCGTGGAGCAGAACGAAATGAGTTTGCAGTATGCAACAAAAGAATGTCCGTCAATTCTTCGGCATTAATCATCAGATGCTGCCTTGATTCTCGGTAGATTTATTGCATGTACGTAATGATTAGTTTAGTGGGTAGTTGTATGGGGTAATTAAATTGTTGTTGATTGGAGAAATATTTGATTTCACACTTTTTGTCCAAAGTGGGAATCGTACAGTGTATATATTGTAATTCACAATGCATCGGGCATGGGGCATCGGGCATCTGGTTGTTTTTTTTGCGTTTCCTGTCGCACTTGCCTCCATTCTGTGGGGGGAGGGGGAGGCCGTGAATTACCTGCTGTCTCCTGCTGTTGCTCGGCAGCACCCGTGGTACCAGATACCTGCTGTCTCCTGCTGTTGCTCGGCAGTACCCGTGGTACTGGTAACCAGTAGGTACCCTGGTACCGACCTGCTGTCTCCTGCTGTTGCTCGGCAGTACATGTAGGTAAAAAATCGTCATCCTCCCTGTACTGCGTGCAGCAGCTCGGCTCTGGCCTACAAGCCAATCGGTATGTCTATTTTACATGGAGTAAAAAAAAAATGATGTCAATGTTCACAGTAAAAAACTTATTTTACGTGTGTATGAATATGAGATGTGTGTGAATGACACTCCTCTAAATAGATCTAACTCTTCCTGTACCTCTAGCTACTACCGGGTACTACCAGATTAAATAACTCAAGAGGCCACCGCACATTATTATTATTATTATTTCAGGACATAATGAACTCTTACAATGACAAAGTAAGTCCCCACCGCACATTATTATTATTATTATTTCAGGACATAATGAACTCTTACAATGACAAAGTAAGTCCCCAGTAGTAGTTGGAAAGGAATTAAAAAAATAGTGGAAATGAAATATCTTAATACTGAAATATCCAGATATGTCTGAAGCTCTAGACTCCTTTCGTGTGGGTATTATGATTGCTGTTAATACTCCCTATTTTATTGGTAGTATCACAACTATCATTTTGAATCTCATCATTCCTATGGATCTCATTGATGATGCAGAATTGGCAGCTGAAGAAGAATGGCAAAAAGAAGAACCAGAAGCTCTTCCAGAAGCAGTATCAGGTGACAAAAGAGGAAGAAACTTGGCAGGATAAAGCATGAAGCCAAATGGACTCTCCCATGTTGCATGATATTATATGTGTTTTCAAGTTAACTCCAATTGACAAATGTTGGATTTTAGCCTTATACAGCACAATATAGTGTGATGTTGGTTTTTATACAGCATGATATTGTGTTCTCTATAAATTAAAAAGACCAGATTCAGTCTTGTAGGGCATGCATTGACAAATACAGACAACACCCAACAGACCAGTCATGACTGAAAACTTGCATACAGTATTATTTATCAATTGAGAGAGCAAAAATGCAAATGTAACTCAAAGATTTAGTTTAAGAGGATACTTTAATTTGCCAATGTGGCTTTTGCTTTTGGCATGCTATGTGGAAACTGTAACAGGGAGAAAACATATGCATCGGGAGAGGCTGACAATATTTTTTTCTCATCACCCTCTATCCCATTAGTTTAATTCTTTGTTGAGATTTTCTGTAGCAAGATTAGTAGTTGAGTGATGTAGGATAAATTTCCTTGCCTTCCACAATTTATAGGGGATTAATTGTATTCTATGCACCAATTGTATGAGCCACAACAGAGTGCTACATTGCATTTTATTATCTTGAAATTACTGTGTTTGTAGTTGTACCCAATGGATTGTCCAAAGACCTGCAAAGAAGGATCTAGATCCAAAATACCCATGTATAAAGTGCACCCTAAAAAAGTTTGAGTTAACCCCTAATGTTACTACCACCCCCCGAGTTAGTGGGGATAACAAATTGGCACTTTGCAAAATTAAACCAGCGCACTTACTTGGCTTCAAACGTACCAATGGTACGCCATAAATATTCAAAGTCAGTATATGAACTGTCAAAAACCAGCAACTAATAGTGTGAATCCCCATGCAAAACAGACCATGTATGATCCAACTTGCATAAGTTGCACCGAACAATTGCAATATTCAAAATTACCTTCGGCAATCTTATTGCTACCATCACATTTTATCTCCAACGACACTGCTTTAGAACCTATATCACAAAACCTTGTTTATAAGGTAATGATATTATGAATTAGTTCACAACAATAATTAGTTAAATATTTAAATCGTCTAAAAAGTATCCACAATGTCAGCATCCCGCTCATCCAATGGTACAATCGCCTCATCATCATGGTTTATAACCATTCCTGTACTCCGCAATGTTTTCATCTTATCCGAATTCCACTGCTTTTTAAGTGTCTCCTCTAGGTCCTTACTTTCTCTGTTACAAAGACGATACCTCAGAGGATACCCTCGAGAAACTCGGAACGACGTCTTATGAATACTGTCGACAGTATGAATCGTACGTTTGGTTCGAGATGGGTAAACTCATGTGGGTGAGGCATTGAACTGTGCATGACGAGCACTTTTGATACCCCGAGAATAAAATAATCAAGTCCTATGACATGGCTATAAGAGACTTTTACGATCAAGTTGTGGAAATGTACTCTTTTCTCTATTACCTGCAGCCGCCTTTGATGAATAATCAGGCGTGGTATGAGGCCAAATGGCACACGCTCATTGCACTTCCATCTGAAGAACGCATTCGAGTTGCATTCGCAATGGCCTTCCTAGATCAATGCAAGACAAGCTTGATCAAAAGGATGAAGATTACTGCATGGTAAGTAATGAGACCTTCCTCGACTATCTCTACCATCTCGAAGTAGAAGATAGACAGGAAAGAGCCGAAAAGCAGAGGCTTAAGGAATCCTTCGAGAAGAAGGGAAATCTCAAAGCTGCTGAAGCAGTAGAGACTGGTCGTATCCCGAAGAAGGATAAGAAGCGCCAGAGCGATGCCTCTGAGAAGAGCAGCTCCAAGAAAGCCAAGAAAGGTAAGAAAGGCAAGTATTGTGATTGGTGCACAGACCATGACAAGGAGGACAGATTCGTCCACAGCCATAATGAAGCAGACTGTAACTTCAAGAAGGCTGCCGCTAAGGAAGCCGACTCGAAGAAGCGATCCAAGAGTGGATCTGGCAGATCTCTGAATGCTCTCAAGAAAGAGCAAAAGAAAATCAAGAAGATCCTGAGGGATGAGTCCCTTTCTTCTGAGGCGAAGCAGCGTAGAATCAATAAGATCTACGATGGCGGCTCTAGTCGCAAGAGGAAGTGTCTTTACTATTCCTCTTCTTCTTCCTCCTCCGATTACTCCTCCGACTCTGACTGATACGCTCCCAAGATGGATGGGGATTCATATTTGTCAAAAAATTCAATAACTAGAAAAACAAATAAAAAGAGAAAGAAATCAAAAAATAATAATAATAATAGTGGAAAGGTGAAAAGTAAAATTAAGAATAAGAGTAGTAGGCGTGTGAACCGCCTTGGCTGATAAAATAATCAGTAGGAATTTACGCTCGAATGAGGTTTTAGTATCAAATATAGATAGTATTTTATATAGTATTAAAACTGACAGTAGCGTAGATCGGACATCTGAGGATGTTTCTAAACCTCTGACTTTTGTCAATGTCCACTGTAGTAAGAACGATTTCTCTGTTGTTCATCGCAGACTAATCGCACTAGTGGATCCCGGTTCCACCCATAGCATCGTGAAGCGCTCCTTCGTTGACGGAGTGTGAAACAAGAAAATGCAAAAGAACAAAGTCTCCGACAACGTCGCGGGGGGCAAGTTCTATACTAAATACTAGGCTAAACTAGGAATTAGTTTGCCCGAATTTAGCCAAACTAATGTAGTCCGACATTGCTTCGCTATCGACGATAGTGACGGTGAAGGAATAGGCTATGATCTCATCATTGGCCAAGATCTCTGCGAGATTATGGGAATTGATCTTCATTATAGTGATTGCACCATTCAGATGAATGGCATGTCCATAGCTATGAAAAGCAGCAATTTCCCTATTCGACGATCAGCAATATCGTCCAGAGAAATCAAACAAGTGATCGCGCCTTCTGAAGCACCGAAGGTCACAGCTGAGGCAACTGAAAGGATAGTCAAAATCCTTGACAGTGATTATCACAAAGCAGACTTGGGAAAAGTGGTAGCCAAGGCAACTCAACTGAACAAACGGCAGCAACTCCGCTTGCTACGGCTTTTACAGAAGTATGAAGCGCTGTTTGATGGAACACTGGGAAAGTGGAATACTGATCCAGTCAATATAGAACTGCGCGAGGATGCTAAGCCGGTCAGTTCTAGGTATTATCCTGTTCCAAAAATAAACAAAGAAACCTTTAGGAAAGAGTTACTTCGTTTAGTTGACATTGGAGTGCTCACTCCAGTTCAAGATTCAGAATGGGGAACGCCTGTATTCATTATTCCAAAGAAGGATGGTACAGTGCGCTTCATTACTGACTATTGCAAAGTCAACAGCTTAATAAAAAGAAAGCCATATCCCCTGCCATATATTGCTAATATGCTTCAGGAATTAGAAGGATTCCAATTCGCTTTGGCATTGGATCTGAACATGGGATATTATACAATTCGGCTGATGCCTGGAGCCAAAGATTTGACTACCATCGTCACCGAATTTGGCAAGTTTAGATATAACGTTTTACCTATGGGCATGTGCTGCTCTGGTGACGTTTTTCAGGCCAAGGTAGATCAACTACTTGGCGATATTGAAGGTGTAAAGACTTACATCGACGATATTTTAGTCGTCAGTAAGGGATCCTTTGGTGACCATTTGAAGCAGTTGGATACTTGCTTCAAAAGAATTCAAGAAGCCGGGCTGAAGGTCAAGGCTGATAAATGCAGTTTCGGCCTTAGTGAGATCCCATATCTAGGATATATCATCTCACGTGATGGTATCAAGCCTGATCCTACGAAGATTCAAGGGATTATGGACATGAATCGGCCGAGAACAACCACTGAAGCGAGAGCTATCATTGGTTCTGTCCAATATTATAGAGATATGTGGAGACGATGATCACACATTCTCTCTCCACTCACCGAAGTGTCTAGTGGTCCAAAAAACAAGAAACTTGTATGGAATGATGAACTGGAGTCCGCATTCCTTGAATTGAAGAGAATGGTTTCGCGAGAGATGCTTTTAAATTACCCAGATTGGAGTAAGCCATTCGATATACACACAGATGCCTCTGATAAACAGTTGGGTACTGTTATCAGTCAAGATGGAAAGCCGATTGCATTCTTTAGTCAAAGACTATCGAAAGCACAGTGAAATTATACTACAACCGAGAAGGAACTTCTCTCCATCGTAAAGTGTCTCAAACAGTTTCGAGGTATCCTGTTTGGTTACAAAATCAATGTGTTTTCAGACCGTTTTCAGACAATAAGAATTTGGTTTATGCAGCTACAGTTTCAGAATCACAAAGAGTGATGAGATGGCGACTAATACTCGAAGAGTTTGGTCCGAACATTCAACATATCGCTGGCATCGATAATGTTGTAGCTGATATGCTAAGCTGCATGCCCTTGGCAAATTGTGATCGAGATGAGCTTGAACCCAGCAATGCTCAGCATCACGCGAAAGAATTATTCGCTCTAGAGGTGAATACAGCCAACGACGATGGTTTTCCCCTCTCACTCATCAAGGTGTTCAATGATCAACAAAAGGAATTAAATAATAATAAATCTAAAATAAAAGCATTTTTAAAAAATAAAAAATCCGGATATAGTAGTCGCCTTTTTGAAGGTCATACATTGATTATGTATGAGGATAAGATATATGTTCCTTAATCTCTTCGTGGCTCTCAGGTTCACCACA